>JAGKPY010000125.1:26410-77351 GCA_022609225.1 Boeremia lycopersici
GTGTGTGTGTGTGTGTGTGTGTGTGTGTGTGTGTGTGTGTGTGTGTGTGTGTGTGTGTGTGTGTGTGTGTGTGTGTGTGTGTGTGTGTGTGTGTGTGTGGGTGTGTATTGTATTGTGTATGCGTATCTGTATGCGCAGCGTAACGTATCACACGCCCAACCCGCCGCCCGAACTGCCGGCAAATGCACCACTCCACCCCGTCCCGTCCCGTCCCAAGACCACCCCAACGCCGCAAAACGCCGCAAGTATTTTGTAAAGTCCATGCAGATTAGTCTGTAACTTGCATGCAGATTGTATCCCAAGTGTTGTCCCTTCAACGCAGATCGCCCCTTCAACACAAACCGCCCCTTAGCAAACCGCCCCTAACGCAGATCAAACGCCAGCACCCACTCCCCGTCGCTGCCCTCCCCCTCCTCGTCTCCCTCCCCCTCCTCGTCTCCCTCCCCCTCCCGCTCCCTCTCCACACCCCCGCTCCCCAGCGCAGGAACCTCCGTCTCACAATCCACGCCCACCAGCTCGGGGCTCGACATGGGACTGTGGCCCGGCGACTGCGGGTGCGCGATCAGCGCGAAGCCCTCGTCGTCGCTGGCGGCAGAGTCCTCGCTGGCGGGATCCACGGGGAGGGGGCGCGGGCGGTGGGGCAGCGTGACGGCAGGTTCCGATGTAGGGACCGCGGCGGGAGAAGCGGGCGCGAGGGGAGGCGGTAGAGAGGCAGGACCGGGCGCGTCGGCGGCTGCGAACGCGCTGGACCAGTACGCGGCCTCTTCGGCGTCGGAAGAGTCGTGGGCGCGCAGCGGGGCGTCGGCGGCGGCGTCGAAGCGGACGCGCTTAGGGCTGCGGGCGGGGTCCTCGGCGGCGTGGCGGCGGCTGCGGCTGTAGCGCTCGAGGGCGGCAGTCAGCGCCGACGGCGAGGCGCAGTGCTTGGACCGGTCTGGGAGCTGCTGCCGGCGCGTTTGGACGCATAGCTGGCCCTGGCGGTATGCGAGCGTGATCGTGTCGCTGTCGTCGTCGGTGAGAGCTCGAGCGGATGGGCGGTTGGTGAGCGTGGGGTCGTAGGGCAGGTCGTAGAGCATCTCGTTTGGCAGCTGGCGGGAGGCCAGTGTCGTGGGGGCGGTGCTTGCTTCGGCGACGGGGCCGGTCGGGAGTCGGATGATATCTGCGGCACCTAAAGGGGTCAGGGGTTGTGTGTAGTTCAGCTCGACATCACTCACAGGCGTCCTCGAAGTTTCGAGCGATGTTCGTTCGGCAGAGATCCTGACGGAACGCTGCGATTTCGTGCACGGCGGTTAGGAAGTCCAAATTCTCGCCAAGCTTGTGGTAGAGGTAGACTGCGACGCAGTAGTTGAGCAGTGTGTCGACGAGGTTGTGCTTGCGGCGTGCCTCGTCACTGGCGAAGTATCGGTAGATGAACCTGATCGTGTCGAGCAGGTCCTTTGGGGGTTTCGGCAAGCAACAGGAGTACTCGATCTGGCAGGAGAAGTTTCCATGTGCCATGATCTGTAGTTCTGGGACGTCAAAGTCCTCGGCAATCTTGTAGGTCTCGGCATGTTGCAGGAGTAGGATGGTCTCGCCGTCTGGCTCAGCGGCGAGATAGCTGCCAGTGTAGCAGTATCTGGCCAGCGCTATGACAGGAGTCTCGGAGGAAGCATCGACACTTGCCTGCGGCCGGCTCTGCGCGTTGTACTCGAAAGCGTGGTACAGGAGCGGACACGCATCTAGAAACTTGTATGGACTGACGGCGTCTGAGATGTGGACGACTTTGCCGCCGGGCAGGACTGCCTTGAGGATTGCGTCGCTGGCGCCGTAGTCGCTGGCGAGCTCCTCGTCGAGGAAAGTAAGGTCGTTCATTGCGCCAATTCCAGGGTCCTTGGCCTGTCAGGCTGGCGGGGCGAGCAACCAGAACAGAGAGCGTCGTTTTGGTCAATAAACAATAAGAAAGCTAGAAGAGATGCAGAGTGAAGTGACGGCGAGATTATTTCAGTGAAAGGGAATTGGTGCGCCCTCCGTCTGACGAGGCTCTGACCGGCTGCGGATTAGGCTACAGCGTGACTGTGAGGGTGGCCAGCTTGCAGTCGATGGATTCATCCGCTCCAATGACAGCGATTCTTGTTCACAGCGACTACTCCCTAGATGCACACAATTGACTCGGTTTTCGATCGCAGTTGTCTTGTTGACTGTTCGTGAATGTGTCACGACGGGCGGGGGGGGCCGCAGCGCCCTGAGCAATGCGGTACGAACGGGCAGCAGCCATTTGATCGGCCGGCCCAGCCTGTGCTGTCCAATGGCTGCTCCCATGCATTGTGTCGCCTTGGCATGGATGCCTGAGAGGTCAGCTGCGGAGGTGTGGTGTTGAGGCGTAAAGCGGGGCGGAGGCCCATGCGCGAGCTTCAGCCACAGATGACGAGCAGGGTTTCGGCGGGCAGTCGCGTCCCAACAATCACGCTACTGAAGATTAGAACTACTCCCGGGCCTCCTCGTAACTCCCTCGTATCTCCCCAGGTCGATGGAGAAAGTGTGGCCTCGTCACCTTGACTAACGGCTAGATTGCAATTCGCTCGCCGACGCACACGATGGGTCTGCTGTCTATTCTCCCAGCCAGCTTCTCTACTGTTGAGACATGGCTCACGCGAGTATTCGTAAGAGGCGCCAACGCTACCTTCATTCCCACACTGACGGTGTAATCAGCTCATCTTTGGCATCGTATTGATTGGTCCATGGGCTATACTCGTCGTTTATGACCTGGTCCTCTACGTCTTCCGCGCCGTCACCTACGAGGTGCCGGTGGTCGGCGGCCGCGCTCGAGGGAAAGCACGACCACGCGCACCGAGTCTTACAGCACGGCCAAACGGGCATCGCAGGAGATTCAGCTTGGCGCGGCCGAAGGAAGACACAGGAAGCAGCACAGCCGCTGCGGGGCCGGATGTGCCGGAAGCTCGGTCTCGACAGGCAAATGGAGACGCCCACAATGGCTCTGGTATATGATAGAACGGCGCGGCTCCAGCTGTTGTACCCGCTGTGAACAAGAGTTGCAGAGTGCACGCGAATGACTTTACGGCCAGTCATCCTACTAGAAACGTCCCTCAGCTCTCCGGCCTGACAATGCGCAAGCCAATTCATTCGTCTTGACTATATTAAAGCCGTTGATTGTCTATCGATGAGTCGATTGCCAATTTCCAATTTTTCGATCAATCGCTTGTGCACATTGATCTGTATTGTGCGTGAGTGGAACAGCTATGCCACCAGCCGCAAGGGTCTTCGTGTCACATCGCCAGCCGGCGCTCAAAGGTCCACCCACTTCCTACAGCTGCCGATCCGCTGGGCGATGCCTCCATCATGTCCGGTGTTATGCACCGACTTTTATCTCAGTCGCTGTTCCTTGTACGTCGAGAAGTTAGGACCCACGAAGACAGACTGCACCCGGAGTCGACATGCGCGTGTGGGTACTTTGTTCTGAGTCTTCTGGTGTTCACCGTGGTGTTTTACGGGATGATCGCAACAATAGGGCTCCTCCTCATGCGCAGCGTGGACGTCCAATTGCCTCCAGCTCGCCACTGCAGCCTAGTCATCAGCGCGGCTTGCCATTCACCACAGGGAGATGTCGACTGCGACAAGAAAGTAGTGCAATGGGGAGTTGCTAGGGACGGAACGAAACACAACCCCGGTCACTGCACGTTTACAAACCTCCAAGTCAGAGCACCGGAAGCTAATGCTTGTACATTTGATTATGCAATACATATCCTGACAACACCACGAGACCGTCATTACTTATCTAAATAGCGGTAGGGAACCAGTGAATGGCTTTATGCGGTCGACACAGCTATCAATACCGTTCAGCGAAGTGTACTCCAGGACAGTAGTTTCGAGTAAGGGTAGTGTCTGAGATTTGCGTTCTTATTATGAATCATGGGGCTGGAAGCTAACTTAGCGGGAAGGCTTGCATCAGAACGGCAATTGTAATGATCCACCAGACAGCCCTAGCTAGTAGGTATCATGGTACGAACAAAAGACGAGCTGAGCGCCTGGACCATCTGTATTAGACGCTAGTAGAAGCATATAGTGCGGATCTCAACACTCTCACGCAGCGGGGCATCTGGAGGACTGGTCGGGTCCTTGAACGCAGTATGGCCCACAAAGCGAGCAACATCAGGCGAAGAATCGAAAGTCTACAGCAGTCAGCCCACATGTTTTTCTCTTGCGCGTCAACAGTCTTACCTTGAGGAGAATGACCTGCTCCGGTGTCATCTTCGGGAAGTAATACCACTTGTGCTTCGGCGAGTGCTTCATCACATAGTTCTCACCATTGCGGTCACGGTATCGCAAATGCAGCTTGAAGAAATCGCTGTCTTCGCACGACTGCACGTCACACATGGCGAGCGGGCGCTCCTCCACAACACGGTTTATAGGCTTCCACACATTAATGAACGCGACACGCCGCTTGAGCAGGTCCGCCGCCTCGTCGCCAAGCAGCTGCTGCACGCGCAGCGGGCCCGACTCAGCGGTGTAGTCGCAGTGCACGAGCATGACGGGCGAGCGCTGGGACGTGTTTTTCTCGTCTGTGAGAGCCTTCTGGGCATTTGATTCAGAGCGTATTGTGTGATCGAAGACAAGGACGCGCTGGGCGCCGAGCTCGCGCTTGAGAAACTCCACCACCTCTGGGTAGAACTGGGTGCGCACGTACTGCTCGTCCTCCCAGTTGCTGTGCTGCGACGTGAAGGCGTGCAGCGAGAAGCCGTTGGTGTCGAGGGTGAAGTCGTGCGCGCGCGGCCACCCGTCCGCAATCGAGATCTCTACTGCTGAGTCGCCTGGTTCATGAATGCCCTTAGCTTTCTCGGTCTCATAGAAGTAGATCTCCGTGAGCTGGTCTACCTCGCGGGTGTAATTGACAGTGGTACGTACATCAGGCTGTGCGGTCTTTGATTGGCCGTTACTCTTCCCGTCGGGGGTGCTGTTGGGGATCAGTGCCTTGTCGACGGCTCCCTGTGTGTTTTTCCAGCTATCAAGCTGCTCCATGTCTTCTGTCATCCATCGCTTGAGATTTGGGTACTTCTCGAGAGGAAATCGGGACGCTTCGTGGAGTTGCATGGGGGCAGCGACCGCGAAGTCCGCGATCGTGACATTCTCACCAGTGAGCCACCTCGTCTTCCCGAGTTGGTCATTGAGAATTCCAGCGAGCGTGTTGAAACGTTCTGATTCGCCATCGAGGACCTTTTGGTCTGGTTGAGACTGAAGTAGAGGCTTCACAACGTTTTCGACAATGTAGATGTAACATGAGGGGAACCATTGGCAGGCCTCCCAGAGAAGCCACTTGTTGACCAAGGCGCGCTGCTTGAGATCCTTCGGGTACATGGACTCTGCTCCAGCAACATCTGCAGCATACGCCAGAATCGCATTGGATTCAGTGATGACCAGGTCGCCGTCTGTAGCAGCTGGGACCGTCGCATGTGGATTGATCTTCTTGAACTCCTCGCTTTTGTGCTGACCCGTAAAGTAGTTGATGTAGTTCTGGTTGTAGTCCGCCTAAGAAGTGGTTAGGACTGACTGTTGTCTTCCATCTCAGGGCTGTAGACTGACTTTCATCTGATCCAGCCCGGCAAGAACCTTGCGGGAGTTGACCGTACATGGGTCGCAATAGACTTGAATCGTCATCTTGGGTGTCGAGAATGTCAGAGTGCTGTGGTGTCTGCTGACCAGTTCTCAGCTCTTGCGGGGTTTATGTACTGCATGTACTCTGGTGTTGTACAAGTAGAGCTAGGCGACCCTGTCTCAGCGGAAGCTACCCCGCAGTCTCCCGACGCCCCGAGTGCATCACCACATGCCCCGGTCGTCGATCCATTTGAGAATGCGGGGGATCTAGCTTAAGTCTCTCATTGGCTACACGCTCTTTCGTCGTCTTGGTCAAGTAAGCCGGTTGGAGCCAGCCCTTTCGCCCGATATAGACACTAGCGACTGTGTCAGTCACACCTGATAGCCGACTCAGTTTATGTGAGACTATGAGCATAATGTGTAAGCAGCAATTCCAGAAAGACGAACGTTCACACTCAAGAGAAAGCAATACTTATATCGACATGGTGTACTGACTTTCTTTAAGATTACAAGTACCTACGCCAAGGGTTGGAGCCAGAAAAAGTGCAAGAGTAGAAGTTCAGGTCCTGTTTGCTGATAGCCGCCGAACGCTGAGTGAGGTCGATGAGAGCATTTCCTTACTGAAACAATCACAATTTCAAACTGAAACATCTGCCGCTATTGCACTCAGATCGGCCTAGTGACTAGCTGGAGTTGCGGGAGCCGTCATGCTCATCTTACTATCAAATCGCTCAATGTTGAACATCTTTACAAACACAGGTTCCAGACCAACAACAAAGAAAGGGGCAGAGTGAAGCTGACCCTGAAGCGTCTGAAATCGATGCGAATAAAGCAGCCACATCTTGCAGAGCCACCTCTTCGTCACATTTACCTGCAGCTCGTCCCGGCATACGTTGGGTCTTGCCTATAATAAGTTCCTTGAACGACTGTGAGAATGTACTTATGACGTGGAAGGTAGATGGAAATCGTAAATTTTCTAGATTTCATCATCGTGAATGTATCCTAGGGAGAATTTATGATGTCCTGACAACTGGCTTTCTCATGTCGAGCCTGGCGAAGCACAAGCTCTGATTCCTAGCCACGTGAGAATCTCCAAGTTCTGAAGCGAGGTTGTCACAACAAGGGTTGTGTTCGATCATACGTGCGTTGCCCCTACCTTAAAGATAGCCATAATACCTTCTTCAGTGTCTGGTGAACATCAGTCATTGTGCTGAGCAGCGTTTGCGGAGGTACGAGATGAGACCAAAGCAATGTCGGCACTGGTGACCTGGGCCAGACTTGCTAGTAACTGACAAACACAAATTTTTTCGCCGGAGCTCAGTCACTGCCTGGCTTCTTTAGTGCCTCACTTCAGTAATTTACCAGTATTTCTTTCTGAGTACTTCTAGAAATGAAGCGTGTAAGCATGTGATCGCCTGTGGGCAAGTTGATCCCGATCTGTGAAGACAAGAGACTGCTCTCCAGATGCAATTTGCAAGCATGAGATCAGACCCACGATATCTGTTCGAAGTAAATGGAGAAAAGAGAGGTGAGTACGGTGACCAGTGGTCGTGTTGCATAGCTGCGGGTGTACCCGCACAGTACTGCAATCTGGCCGAAGCCGGAGCACACTTGACATTGCGCACAGGAAGAAAATGGCCCAGTGAACCAATGATCCATGGCGAGAAAACAAGTCAGTGCACTCGTGTCTATCGTTATGCGGAACCGTCGCAACATAATCTTCTCTGTTGAAGGCTCACAGGTTGGTTCGGGGTTTGAGGGGTTGAAGCAAAGCGGACTAGCGTCTCGGTTGCGCCTGCCGTATGAAGTAGCTGTGGCTGAACCGGGAGGGATCTCGTTCAATTCCACACGACTTTGCTGTAACAGCGGGTGAGACATGTGAAGAACAAACTGCAGGCTGGCTTCTTTAACGACGAATCTCGTACCTTGGATAGTCTGATTGTGCCTGCGGAGTGGCATGCGAGCAGACCGCTCCGCGTTATCGCTTTATCGCCTTCTCTGCCAAGCTCCAATCGGCGCTCGCACCGGTGACCCTGTGTGCAGAAGCGGCGAGTCGGTCAGAGCAGTTCTCGCTCCCCTCGTCACTCTCATTCCTCAACCTCGCTTTACCGTTCTACTTTCACTCCTTCTGCATTCAGTCTATCCTTGTGTTCGATCTGGGTTTAGGGCCATACGCAGAAGAAAGCTTTACTAACACAGATCTTCTTCCTCGAGCTTGTGGACACTGCGTGGTGGCGAAGCCGTAAGATCCAAGTCAGGTTGACGGATATGTCTTTTCTCACCAAAAGAAGAAGCAGCACTCGAACCACCAACGAAAATGCGTTTCCCGCAGCTCAACTTTTCCTGCTTGGTAAGAGAAAACAACGTCGCGTTGATGAAATCACGTGCGCTGACGGCTCTCCACAGCACTTGTACGAGTTGCAGAGCCTATTGCCTTGACGAGCATACTACCATATGCATGGAAACTTGTCCTGAGCTTCGATATCTCTTCAGAGTCCAATGCGCCTTTCTTCGCTGGGCTGCTCATCTCTGCCTTTTCGCTGGTAAACTCCACATGTAGGTATTGTCGATTTCGCTAAAACGTTTCGTAGGCCGAAGCGTGCAGTGGTATGTTCTGGGGCGCCCTGTCTGACAGAATCGGCCGTAAGCCTGTCGTCTTCGCTGGATGTGCGGGTACTATCACTTCTCTCCTCCTTGTTGGTTTCGCGCCCAATTTCTGGGTTGCCATCGCTGGGAGAATTATTGGCGGTGCACTCAATGGCAACATCGGTATGTGCATGCTCTGCTTCTATACAGCGTGACTTAGTGACTGACGGCCCATAGGGGTGATACAAACCATGGTTGGTGAGCTGGTTAGGAATCCAGAACATGAACCAAGGGCATACGCCGTTATGCCATTTGTATGGAGCATTGGAACAATCATAGGCCGTAAGATTGCCCTTCCAAAGAATCACCTTGTCGTCCGTTACTGACCTTGCAGCTTCTATTGGCGGTCTGTTCTCGCGGCCTGCTGAAAATTTTCCAACCCTGTTTAGCTCCTCAGGGCTGTTTGCGAGGTTTCCGTACCTCTTACCCAACCTCGTCTGCTCTTCCTTACTCGTTGTGTCAATGGTTATGGCCTATTTCCTTCTAGAGGAGACACACCCCGACAAGCGACTTGGGAACCACTCAGACGGTAATGCTACAGCCACAGCAACTACGCCCTTAATTTCAGCCCCCACAGTCGAACGGCCGAGACGTTATTCAGGCCTCACACCCCAGGGGGCCATGGCGGATGCGCCAGTTGACTTGACATCTGAGTCGTATGGCACATTCAATTCCGTTGAAGTGCAGCACGACGAGTCGTGGCGGGTCCGCGCAAATGGCGACTGGATTGAGCAACCCTCCGGCGATAAGGCTTTCACCAAGAGCGTCATCACCTTCGTCGTTGCACTTTCGATTTTCACATACCACAGCATGACCTACGACCACCTCACCCCAATCTTCCTTCAAGACAAGCGAGCCGATGACGTCCACGCTCAAGAGTTCTCATACACTGCTTTGGGTGGTGGCCTGGGGTTGTCGACGCAACAAGTTGGTTTGATCCTTTCAGTCAATGGAGTCATCCAACTCTTGATCCAAGCTGTGATCTTTCCGATACTAGCAGACTTCTTTGGCGTATGGCGTCTTCTGCAAATGGTAACCGTCGCACACCCCATTGCGTATTTGATCGTACCGTTCCTGCAGCTGTTGCCCGAAAATCTTGTCTATCCTGGAGTATTCGCTGCGTTGAGTGTGCGAAACCTCACATCCATACTCGCTTTCCCTCTATTACTCATTATGATCAAAGAGGCTGCACCGAACAAATCGCAGCTTGGAAGGATCAATGGACTCGCGGCGTCGACTGGAGCAGCCTGCAGAAGCGTCGCAAGCCCCATCGCAGGGTTGCTGTACGGATTGTCCATTGAGATCCGCTTCACACCTCTGGCTTGGTGGGCATCGGCGTTCGTCGCCTTAGTCGGCGCCATGCAGGTACCGTTCATGAATCGCGCTGCCAACAACTGTCATGCTCGTGTGCGAACGGCTTTCAAAGAACAGTCACATGACGAGACTGTTCATATTACGATCGAGGACTGATTGACAGAAAGATCTTACGCATTGGTGTGTAGTGGAGAGAGACAAGGTGCAGACGAATTGACTTCCACCGGTTATACTCGTTGTCTTTTGACCGATGATAGTTGGAGGGGTTTCGACGTTCTGGCGTTATTTCGAACGAGCAGTAACCACTTCGAATGTGGTCGATACATGATTTTATTAATAGATTCGGCTACAAGGCTCAGCAAGCCCGAGCCACTCCATATATTAGACATCGAATGAATTTCTAATCAACGTTGACTCCGCTGCTCGACGCACGTCCACGGTGCTGGTCACCAACCCTCCATCATTGCTTCTCTGCATAAACGGGCTCAACATACTTTGCACACGATCCGACCTTTCACACCACGAACCGAACTGAATATAGAACTGCAATGATGCCGATTCCCGCGCTGCCTGAGAATGCTGAAGCAATGACCTCCATGGGTTCCTTGAGTAGTGAAGGATGCAAAGCGGGCTAGATAAAACAAGCATCAGAGTCACAGCAAGCATCAGAGTCACGGCACGCACGGAGGTGGCGGTGTCAGTTCCCCATAGGGAGTTGAATATTGTTCTGAGTGTGCATTCCGATCAGCTCTGAATCAGTGGTCTCAGACCACATTATCGGTATACACGGATGAGCGACATGGGGTATTGAACTACGCGACACGTGAAATCATCTCGACAACATCACCATTCTCTTTCGCGCAAAAAGACTCTTCCAATCTAATGAAGCAGCTTCCCGATCTGGATGAATCTCGGCCACCCAAGCAAGTTTGTTTGAGGCCGCATGCCTGTGAGAGTCATGGGTGGGGAGCAGTCGCATTGCGCGTGGCCCATCTGAGCGATCCTTCGCGCATTAGACACGGCAACTTGAGACCGTGACTGATGTCGTCCGAGGCTTGTTGTTCGCTTATGGCTTTGCTGGTGTGACACTCGATGTTGATGTGAAACAGTAGGCTCGTGCAGGCACTTCGCGAAAGACAGCGAGACGCCTACGGCTAGCGCAATAGCGGCGCCAACGGCGACGACCTCAACAGGCAATATGCGCATTCGGAATTACTCTAAAGGGTAGGCGTCAGAAGGATGCAGGAGGTCGACGTGGTTCGGGCCAGACTCTCGGCGCATCGGCATCCAACGCCATGTTCGGGCACCGTAAGCGCCGCCAGTCCACTGCAAACAACAACCGATCGGTAGCAAAATTATCCAGCACTGCATTGCAAATGGACTGAATCGATTGGGAACGCAACAATCTATTTGACGCCTGGCAGCTCGATGAACCCTACAACGGGAAACTCCATTGGCTCGGTGCCTGCATGAAAGTCGACTTAAGCATACTATCTAGCGCGTTTCACACGCCCTCGCTCCGCCGGACCCTGGTCTAACCTCACACCATACAGGCCAGGCGACGGCTATGCAGTACGGTCTGTGTGCATATCGAGCGCGCGACAAACAACATGGTCGCCCTGTTGACTCCTGTGGCTGTGTACCTGAATCTTTCCGAATATGGACCAATCGCGTACATATGTTTCGATAATTTGTTTCACTCTAGGGCTGAGTGTGTAAGTATATCTTTCTGTCCATGCCCGATGTACAAATCCTCAAGTTCCATTCTTCCTAATTCTCCAGCACATTCTTTCCCGAACCCGGGCGGGCAAAGTCATTCGTTATCTTTGTCTACTTATTAGTGCAGGATCACCACTCATTGTATCCTCACTGCACACTGCGCTTCTGCATTCTACAAGCCGGACATTCACTCTCATTTGAGCTTTGAATTGATTTACATTTTTTCCTGCAACTTTACACTCCCATCAACATGAAGGTCACTCAGATTGTTTTTGCCACTGGCCTGATCGGTCACGCCGCTGCGACATGGAACATGTACGGCAACCCGTTCAATTCGCCCAAGTACAACGACAACGAGTGTAGCGACAAGCAAAAAGGCGGCTTCAACTGGGCGGACCTGAAGGACGGTGACTCCAACTTCAACTACGGTGATTTTGATTTCACTGGTGGCTGGAAATGCTCCAACTCCTTTGGCAAGCGTGATCACCTTACGCGTCGCACCTTTGGATCGAAGTGCATCAAGAACAAAGTGAGCAAGAAGAAGCCCGCTTCTTTCGGCTGTGACAAGCGAAAGGCTGGTTTCTCCATCACGCACATTGATGTCTCTGTTGAGTACGACGTTGACCTCGAGCTTCACTACCACATGGAAGATGGATCAAAGTGCAAGCAGGTTGCCCCCTGCAAGTCTTCCGGATCCACTATCCAGAACACCCAGTGTGGTGGCGCGAAGTCGGTCGATGTCTACCTCCCCAAGCACGACAAGTCGGAGAAGGAGTGCGAGATCGGTTTCCACAACATCGGTTTCGACTGCAACCCAGGCACAGGCTACACCCCTCCTTCCCCTCCTACCCCTCCTGAGATTCCTGCGTCTTCAGCACCAGTAGTATCCCCGCCGGCGTCTACTCCTGTCGTTTCGGAGCCTGCCTCGTCCGCCCCTCCCAGCTCGACACCGTCTTGCAATGGCAATGAGTGCAACTCCCAGCCTCCGGCTACTTCCAGCGCTGCTCCCCCTTGCGATGGCGAGTACTGCGCATCCTCTGCTCCCGTTTCGTCTGCTCCTGCGACAGAGACACCTGCTACAAGCGCTCCTCCCTGTGATGGTGGTTACTGCGCCGGATCTGTTCCTGTATCATCCGGTCCTGCTACTGAGGTTTCCTCTACCCCTGAAGCCTCCGTTCCAACGCCTCCCACTACCGAGACTCCCGCTACTGAGACGCCCGCTACCGAGACACCTGCTACATCGGGCGCTTCTCCTTGCGACGGTGGATACTGCGCGGGATCTGTTCCAGTATCATCTGCTCCCGCGACTGAGGTTTCTACGACCACTCCTCCCGCTGCTGAGACGCCTCCTACATCGACCCCTGAGGTGTCTAGCCCTCCTGCTACCGAGACTCCTGTCACTCCTTGTGGTGGCTACGGCCAAGAGTCCTGTGAAGGCACCACCGTCATCTCGACTCCCATCGAGACACCCTCTACCTTCTCTACCGCGCCCTACACTAACAACACCGTGCCTGCGACAACTGCTCCTCCTACCCAGGAGACGAGCCCTGTTGCTCCTCCAACACACGAGTCGAGCTCCGTTGTCCCGCCTCCCGTCCCCGAGAGCCCCAGTGCCCCTGCTTGCGATGGAAGCTACGGAGAGTCGTGCGAGGGAACTACAGCAGTGTCTACTCCTGTCGCTTCCAGCTCCGCCATCATCACCACCGGTGTTCCCCAGCCATCCAGCCCCAGCTATCCACCTGTCAGCCCTCCTGATGTCCTGCCTAAGTGCATGAACACATGGCTCGAGGTTTCCGGTAACTGCAAGAACAACGCCGATGCTTCCTGCTACTGCAAGAACAAGGACTTCACTAAGCAGGTTATTGAGTGCGTTTCAGCCTGGTGCGGCACCGACGATGAGACCCGCGAGGCTCTTCAGTACCTCATCGGTATCTGCGCCGAGCACGTCCCTGAGAACCCCGGTCTCGTCACCGACTGCCCCTCGTACATTCCGCTCAACCCCACTCCTGCTACGCCCACTGCTCCTGCTGGTGGCGTCAGCACACCCGCGGGCGAGGTCGCTAGCTCTACTGCTGTTTACGGTACTACTCCTGCGTCTGAGGTCCCTGGAACAACACCCGCTCCTGGAACAACCCCGGCCCCTGAGGTACCCGGCTCAGCACCTGCTCCTGGTGCTCCGGCCGAGACTCCTGTCGCGGCTTACCCTCACACCACAATCATCTACGGCACCACCACCCTGACCATTCCCCAGGTCCACTTCACCACACAGACCAACGAGGCCGGTGCTACCCCTACCGAGCCTGTTGGCCTCCTCCCCGGCACTGCGCCTGCTCAGGCTCCTGCAAGCACCACTCCTGCGCCCTACCCCATTGCCGGTACCACACTGGCTACTTTCAAGCCCTCTGGCACTGGTGTCTACAGCCCTACTTCGCCCGCCGAGTTCACAGGTGCTGCAGTACCCTTCAAGCTGGAGGCTCAGCACGCTATTCTCGGTGCCATGCTGGCGTTCTTCGCCTTGTAATCTCTTTTGTTTGGTCAAGCTCTGGTGAGCGGGCTCTGTTAGACTGTACATAGTACGATGTAGATCATTTTCAATACACGTAAATTACTTGATATATTGGTCAACTCTCGTGAAACTGTTCCTTTTCGCGTGTGGGTGATATCACAAGCTGGTAGGTGCAGCGCGATGTGTGATTGGTGCTAGCCTGAGTTACGTCATGCTTTCCGTTCTTTGGCGCGCGCATCCCAGCTCAGATCACCCGAGCCGCTCGTACAGCCAGACTTGCTGCACAGCATAGCGCCATCACGGCGACAGGATGTCTTTCGTGGTCGACCAGATTCGGCGCATCGACGGGGCGCTCGATCGGCTGCAGCTCTCATCCACACGTGCCGGCGAGAGCTTCTCGACGCTGAGCGCCGCGGAGGCCCACGATCCTGAGAAGACAGCGCGCATCGCCCACCTGCAGAACCTCATCAAGAGCCTGTCAACCACTGCTAGCTCTAAGTCGTCGCTCGTTCCTGGAGACCGAATTCTCGAGACACTCAATCGCGCCGACTTCTCCAGCAGCTGCACCACATGCGCGCAGTGGTTCGCCCAGGATGACAGCAGCAACAGCGCTTCCGGGGACGACGCGAGCTACGAGCACGAACTGGAGTGGTTGCTGCTTAGCAAGGCCACAACGCAAGCGTACGGCGAAGTTCTGAACACCATTCTCGAACAGACAATCCCTCTCGAAGACGATATTTGGTATTGGGACGACATCCTCTCGACGTACCGCTTTGCCGGCCTCTACTCGATCCAAACATCGCCGCTCAGGGTCTGGAATTGGTCGAAGGAGATATATCACGATGTGCGGTCACGGGGTGGAGAGACAGCAGACGGCTGGAAGCAGTTCTACGGGCTGGTCAAGCAGTCTGTGCAGGAGCGCAGTGTCGCCAACATACAACGGCGCGTCATCAGCCCGCTGGCACTCGTGAGGAACGAGGGCAGGAAGAAGCGTGCGGCCCTCAAAAAGATTCGATTGGTCAACGCGAACGCGCTCGGCGTGCTGCTCGGCGAGGGTCTGAGCAACGAGAATATCCACGACGAAGGCATCCATTCGCCCCACCCGTTCGGCACACACGACAACAAGCACAAATGGAAGGTTGTCGTCACCAAGAGCATTGCTCTGATGGACGCTGTGATCCAGACGGTCAATACGGCCGAACTCTCGGTCGATAAGTTCGACGAGTCTGTTGCTGGTATCACGCACGAGGACCAGTACTACGAACTTCACGATGCATCTGCCCACCAAGCTGCAACTACACTGAGACCAGCAGACGTCGCTGAACGCCTCCGCTACCTGCTTCAACACGCCCTGCCCACCTACAAGTCACACTTCACCGCGGTTGTCAAAGACAATGGCCGACCATCTCTCCTGGTGCGATACTGGCTTCCAGCTACCATCTTTCTGCTGTCGAGCACTACCCTCCTGCGCATTGCTGTCCATCGGCAAGAAGAGATCAAGACATGGATCCGCGAGCTCGGACAGACAGTCATCGACTTCTGGACAAACTGGGTGGTTGAACCCACCAAGAAGGTCATTGGTACGATCCGCCACGACGCAGAAAGTGAGGTGTCGATCTTGAGTAAGCGCAGCCTTGAGTCTGACCGTGCAAGCCTGGAGCGCATGGTCATCGACTTTGCCGTGAAGAACCCTGACGGCGCTGCCCTGAACGAGTCGCAGATCGCCGACATCCGAGCCAAGGTCAGAGAGGGCGATCTCACTACTGTGCTGAAGTCATACGAGAAAGACATGCAGAGTCCGGTCAAGGGAGCTATCGTTGGCAACCTGGCCAGCGCGCTGTTGATCCAGGTGCAGAAGACCAAGGTCGATATCGAGGTTGCGATGAGTGGTATTGACAGCATTCTCAAGAGTCAGGAGCTGCTGTTTGGCTTCATTGGTCTTACGCCCGGTGTGCTCGTCTCCATTGGTGTATACCGATGGCTGCGAGGCGCCTTCAGCAGCCGCAAAGGCGTTCAGCAATGGGCCAAGCAGGGCCAGCTGCTGCTGATCCTGAGGAACATCGATCGCATTTTGACTGCAGCCAGGCCCACCGAGTTTGGCGAGATGTCGTACCAAGATCACGGCCTGCTGCTCTGCGAGGTGCACCTCCTGCGACAGGCGGCGAGCGGTATTCTGCCCCGACGGATATTCCACGAATTCCTGGTGGAGATCGACGAGCTGGTCGACGTCAGGAGCGGGCTGGAGAAGCAGCAAAAGGTCGTAGAGAGGATACGCTGGGCGTACTCCAAATGGTTTACTTGAACGGAGCGTCACGGAACAAAATAGAATCGCACCACGTGCTTGCTGTCAAGTGCAGCTGCATATACATAGAGCTAGCAATTGCATCTACACATGTCTCAGGTTGTACCAGGGTTGTTACGCGAGTCAGGGCCGTGCGAGACGCAGTGACGACGTGACGACTTCAGGGCCATGCCAAGGGAGAGCCACTCAACGTCAGGCGCCGCACCGCCAGCAACACGGCTACGCGCAACATCGCCCACCGCCTGAGACAGCACCTCGCCCCACACACTGATCACCGCCGATTTACGCTTGCCGCAACACTTTCGTTTGCGCATTCGCCAGCGCCGCCAGTACAGGACACCTTCGCTGCCTGCGGGTGCACCGCCACCGCCCTCCCTCGACAGCGAACACGCCGCCGTCCACCGCAACCCCCGCACACAATACCGCAACCATGGCCGGGACAAGAAACTACGACTTTCTCGTGAGTCTGCCCGCCGCTGCACCAGCCCGACGCCGGCCCCGCACTGCTGCCGCCTGCACAGAGAGCCCGTACTGACCAGCTCCAGATCAAGCTGCTGCTGATTGGCGACTCCGGAGTCGGAAAGTCATGCTGTCTGCTGCGCTTTAGCGAGGACTCGTTCACGCCCTCCTTCATCACCACCATCGGCATCGACTTCAAGATAAGGACCATCGAGCTCGACGGCAAGCGCGTCAAGCTGCAGATCTGGGACACAGCCGGCCAGGAGCGCTTCCGGACCATCACGACAGCATACTACCGCGGCGCCATGGGCATCCTGCTGGTGTACGACGTCACCGACGAGCGCAGCTTCAACAGTACGTTTCCCTCCGCCAGCCCCACGACACCCCGCTAACCCCCTCAGACATCCGCACGTGGTTCTCCAACGTCGAGCAGCACGCCACCGAGGGCGTCAACAAGATCCTGATCGGCAACAAGTGCGACTGGGAGGAGAAGCGCGCCGTCAGCACCGAGCGCGGCCAGGCCCTCGCCGACGAGCTCGGCATCCCCTTCCTCGAGGTCTCGGCCAAGAGTAACATCAACGTCGACCAGGCCTTCTACTCGCTCGCCTCCGACATCAAGAAGCGCCTGATCGACAGCGCCCGCTCCGACCAGGCGCCGGGCCAGTCCGTGAACGTCGGTGATGCGGGGTCGGCAGGCGCGGGCATGGGAGGCAAGTGCTGTTAGTGCGGCACGGGGACGGGGAGCGCGACACGAGGCACAGCAAGCAGCAGCACGGATAGAATCTCTACGGAGGCGAGGCGCGAGGAGAGGGACGAGGATGAGGCCGAGCAGAGCGTGCAGCAGAGGAACGAGGTGCGTGACACGAAGCCGCTCCCTAGCACCGCACACGGGCACGACGCAACCACGCCTGTCCGCTTTCCTGGTGTTCACGGGCGTTTTTTTCTTCTTTCTTTTCCTTTTCTTGACAAACAAGCGCAGGCAAGATAGGGGTTCGCACATTACGGGTTGTAATGCTATTTCTGTACATGCACTTTGCCGCTCCCTCCCTCACTCCCTCTCTCCCTCTCCAGCCAGTGGCTCCCCGCGTGTCTGTGCGAAATCCAGCCACCGGGTCTTCGCTAATATGTCGTGCACGTGCTATTGCTTTAGGTCGCCTGTGCGTGCGGTTCGTGCCCTACATGGCGCCTGGGTTGCTAGCATCCAGGCTACCAGCGCCTAACAGCTTCAACGTAGCTGCTGTCTGAACTCGAAAGCAAAGTGGAGAGGTGCATAGCCACTACTGTTAAAAGGTCTGGATTTGCACTTTATTTAAGCAGAAGTCTAGTAAGCCCTGTATACTTCTAGTGCACTACTAATAGAAGCTAAGATTAGATATAATTGATTAAGTTCTCTGTCTGCTATAAGGCGTTGCAACCACTCATATATATACTCCGTTTCAGTATAGGATAGGAGCGAGATACCAAGCAGGTCGGTAATTGCTGTTCCCGATCAGAACCGATTGATATCAAGTGACTGATCACGTGCTTGTTCCTTCTCTCCGCTCACTTGGGACGATCGAACAGTGACCTGCTGCGACAGATGTAATCTATCAATAGTTATCAGGGCTGTTGTTGTAATTATACCTTGCCGTTAGCACTGTGCGCGCTTCCCTAGGTTGGCTAACGAAAGACTATTCGCAGCTTGCTGCAGAACGTCTAAGAAGTGAAATTATACAGGAGCCCGCGTTGTGATGCGAAGGCTTCAGAACGCTCGAGCGGGGTGCGCCCTCCACGCCTTGCCCTAGAGACGGGAGAAGATATTCTACTGATATGTGACGAGTAATCCTGGCTTTCGTCTACCTGGAGTGTATCCAGCGGTTCGCGCCGCCCGTGCATCGTGGGTGCGATGCAATGCGCTGGCGTCTGCCTGTACGCGGCGTGATGTCTCTGGGGGCCGGTGCGGGCTACAGGGGAAACTATACGCCTGTTTGAATTGCTGGATGTGGTTTGAGAGATGGGCTGCTCACGGGCTGCTGCAAGAGAGGGGATGTCGAGAAGGGGGGAGGTAGAGATGAGAATGGGTACGAAAGAGAGCATAGAGAGTATTCTTAACCCCTACTCTTTACTACCTCCTATCTTCTCCTCTCTAGCATCGATACTAGATTCTATACTAAAAGAAGGAAACATTGTACTTACTTTACTCTTTCTTCAGCCTCAAACCACTTCCCTTATCTTGAGGTAGCTCTATCCTAGCTACCATTCTTTCTGCTTTCTTATTAACATTCTGCATGCTATGTCGTGTCCAAGTCTCGTCAACACCATATTCATAGGGCTTCCAACCATGAAGCTGAAAAGCAATAGCTGCGAGCGCGTTGTTCTTGAATAAATAGTTTTTCCTGCTGCTGTCCAATATGCTCAATATCAAGATGAGGAGACATGAGCCTAGCAGAACCAGCGGAAGGATGAACCACGTCCAGATCACCTGGACGTAGATCTCGGTACCGTAGGCTATCCCGGTAACGTTGACGATGTTCGGGTTTGATTGACTTTGCAGTAATGCTGATGCTTGGGCTGCTATTCTTTGATAAAATAACGTGTAGTTGTTCCCTGGATGATTGTGCTGGATGAAATAAGACCTCGAAGCGGTTGGTGTTAATTACTGAGTTGATCCACAGGCCTAAAGACCTGAGAATGTCGGCTGTCCAAGTGTAGAGACACTCGCTGTCGTTGCCGGTACAGAATACGTCGTTCATGATGCTGTAGCGTACTCCTTGCTCTGTATCCATGTACTTGGCAGTGAATTGGTTGTCTTGCTGTTTGACTTCGGTGGCCCGCTGGACGCAGGGGAATAGCGAGCATTTTGTTTCCGTGCCGTTTAGGACCCCAAATTGATCTGAAAGTCCGTGTTCTGTGAACCAAAGATCCAGATCAGTAGTCAGACTTAGACAAGTCGAGTTTATGATGCTGTTCGGACTGGTCTGACCTTCGTAGTGGGAACAAGCCATTCTTCCATACCGAGTGATGTAAGGTTCGTCTGCATCGTCATCTAGAAGCATATCAGCTAGAGCAAGCTTTCCGAACGGGATGATCAGGAATCTTGTGTTGTCTCTGAAGCTATCGACAATGAGAGAGACAGCCGAACTGTATGTATCAAGTATGGTCATGGCTCCACAGTCTAGACTGATATAGAATGTTTCCGCAAATCTTCGCCTGTCAATCTCCTGGAGAATGCTGTTCATTGTCGTTTGATTCGTTCTCTTTCCGTCAGTTTGGTTCTTCATATAAGGATCTAATCCAAAGATGGTGTAGTTGGCAGTGTGCACACCGTTATCGCTCACGTTCTTCCAATTCCAATTACAATCGTCATAAAGGCTGTTGATAGGTGCGCTAAAGCTATGCTGCTCGCACTTGGAACAGATCGCCATTGTATCGAATTCCGGGTACTGGCAGAAGGAAGTGGAGCAATATCCACTTCTAGAGCTGTCGACAGCTTCTCTCGAAATGGCTTTGTTATATTGACTATTTGTCCCTACTACGGTATGTTGTAGATTGCTCAGCGAGAGTATTAAGTCTGCTTGTTTAATTGGCAACAGCAGACTGTGCAACATCAACTACTTACTTGTCACGTGCATGATGGCTCGTGCTCATGGGATTAGGTACTTGGTGGAACACCACCATCGATAGTGGGCTTAGATAGAACAATACATATTCATGATATCACACAGTGGCTTCCACGACATTATCCCTAATATACTGCACGTAGCTCGACAGACAGGTTGGTAGATTTCGTGCTCTACCTGTAACGGATATTGTGGAATTCGTTATGGTGTTAATGTTCTAGCAGCTACACTGACTTAGGTTAGTGTTGCACGTAAGCAAGGTGCGCAAAACATGTGCTAACTTCTAAGTGTAAGTAGAGACATATAAAGTATTATTCTTAATATATAATATACCCCTCTATCTCCTAGCTATCTTAACTAGTGTAAAGAAAGTACTATTGCCTGTAACTAGGACCCTTACACTACCTATCTTGGAGGGTGGCAGGGATGCTAAATATAGGTCAACGCGGCATGCCGTGTTGCTCTCTATTGGCTGTATTAGCGCCAGGCTTCCAGCCTTGCGCCTTCTATCTGACACCACCACAACACGCCTCGTCGTTCTTGCACTTCACGCTGAGCGTTATTACTCTGAGATGGAGCGTATCAGCAGGCCTCACCAGGAAGGAGACCCTCATCGCGCACCAGAATCTCACCAGCTACTGTCCCGAAGGTCCCCAGCGCCGACCACAGCCAACAGTATCCGATCCCATCACGGTTCCGTTTCTGACGTGTCGAGCGGGCACTTGTTACAATTTGCCGATGAAAACCAATCTGGATCAACTGGTTCCAACAACAGTCTCCAAGCTAGCCCTGAAAGCAAACAATGGACGCCTTTTGCGCTACGCTGGTACTTCATCGCGATGCCAGCGACACTAGCCATGACGTTCACAGTTGTCGTAGCGTCTCTCTACAAGCTCTCCGCAAAAAACAATGGGTTGGGGCCTGAAACTTCGGCAATACCTGGCTGGAAATTTATTCCGACCTTGATAGCTGTTGTCTATACGCAGCTTACTGCAATGATCCTGGGAGCCATAAAACGGACGGAACCCTATGCGAGACTGGCTAAAGCACTTGGAAACATCCCTGTCGCTCGTTATACGCTGTTAGAGAAGCCAAAGCCCTGGTGGACAACGCTCGTCCATGGTTTCCAGAAAAAACGACATGGTGGATCGCGAAACTGGGCTATGGTTGCTTCAGCCATAGTCTATATACTTGGTATACTTGGCGTTTCACCCATATCTGCTGCTCTACTTAGTTCAAAGGAGATACAAAAGGGGAATACCGAGAGCTTTGTCCGATTGGCTTTACGCAACGATTCTGCGCAACCACTACGCCCTCGAGCGAAGCGAGACACGTATCTCCAGACTACGGGTGCGATCTTGAAAAACTACAGCACATCTCCTTGGATAACAGACGACTTTCTCATAATGCCGTTCTGGCCCTCAAACTCGCCACAAGTCGAATCACCTTGGACTTTCCGATCCCTGCAGGCAGACAGCTGGGAGGCGAACACAACCGTGTTTCGAAACGACTTTGTCTGCACCGATCTGCTTCTGAGTAAGAAGGACATGTATCTCAGGCATCCTATCAGGAATTCAAAACCGATGTACGACGAGGTACGTCTGCACAATAGAACATACGTGGCCTCTATCCTCTTAGAGTCAGATCATGGCTGCCACTTCAATCTCACCGTGAATGCGACAGCCCAGTACAAATCCGAGACTGTGGAAGTGAGCGGAAACTGGATATCATGGGGTGATTCTCATCGCATCATGTTCAGAGACACATACAGCCAAGATGCAATCGTTCGGCTGAACGAGGAATGCCCTGAGGACGAGATTATATTGATGAGTACCCCTTGGTGGAAGGAATACACCGATCCAGAGAAGCTTTACGACAACCTGACCGTCCGAGCGCATGCCTGTCATAGTGAACACACTATGGCGGACATGCCAGTTCGCATTCTTGGTGAGCCTGAACGTCAGGTTGTACAGTTCGACGAAGAGATGTTCCATCGTATTCGCACTCCGGTCACTCCAGCAATCATCGATCTCCAAGAGTTACGCAACATATATCAGAGCGTCGCATGGAGTGACTTCATCCCTCAGAAACCTTCATCGAGCGTCAAGACCGGATTTTTTGGCGGCTCAGCTGCTGTGTTGGGAAGAGGATACAACTTCAGCGTTCCAGATATGATGATAGACCCCAACTTACTGACAGGCGCTGGGCGCATTCGGCGCCGCTTCTTTGCTGAAATCGTTGGCGCTTCTCTACAATATGGCGCGGGAAGTGCTTCACAGCAACACCAAATGGCTGGTGTATCGTACGGCTCCTCGCGCCAGGTCATAGTCAGTGGACAGGCCGCCTGTATTCTTTGCAGTCTTCTCGCAACTTCCTTCTGTGCGCTGCTGGGTATCATCTGGTGGGCACATCCAACGAGGCGCAATCTGGGTCTGTACTGCGATCCTAGTATGGTGCTGGGGGTCGCTCAGTGGGCAAGCGGCAATCGCAGCGTGCTGTCCGAATTCAGAAGGCTAGACCTGGCGACCAGGCAATCGCTGAAAGAAGATCTCACAAATCGGCTCTTCGTCACTCGCGAGGGAGGGCTTCACGAGATTGGGGAAAAAGCTGATCCGACGATAATGCCCCCGGACCAGACAAAATCTCAATCGCCCCGAGAGATCAAGAAAGATACTTCGTCTGTACTTCCTGAGTTACGGATACGCAACATGGCGTGCCTGTTGCTCTACGTCTCCGCGCTTCTGGCAGGGATGGTGGTCCTGTTCCAGTTCGCGCAACGTTCACAACTCCATCAAGCTTTTTTCACCTACCGCGCCAACGTCATGCTGTTTGGCAATGAAAACACCATCTCGCCGTTCGCTATTGTACCAACTGTGCTTGCCGTAGTCATTGCTCTGTGGTGGGAGTCTATTGACAGCACCTGCCGGTCCGTGCAACCTTACATTAGCATGTATAAGGGTGCAGCAACCCCCCGCCAGAGCACAGGGTTATCCTACGCCTCCTCTTTCTGGCTATGGACATCATTCAAAGCCTTGAAGAACCGGCACTGGTTGCTGTCACTCGTTGGCGCGACGACTTTCTTAATTCAGATATGTAAGTTTGGACTCTGGCCTTTCGCACCACGACAACAACTAATTGAAGATGAAGTCACGATATCCATGTCTGCATTGCTTGATACAGGGTCTGGCACCATCACTTCGCCACTGACGATAATTCCGAGCCTGGAGCTGCGCCAGGTTCCCCTTATACAAACATTGAAGATGGAGATCTCAGAGTACGAATGGAAAAATGGACCCTCGATGGGGCCCAGCAGTAAGGAATACTCTCTGCTCACCGGCGATTTGTACGACATGAAAGCAGACTGGATGTATACCGCGATCATTCAGACTGCGCTCAATGGCCCCGCTCCGGCCTGGAGCAAAGACGATTGGAGCTTTGTACCAATTTCCTTATCCCCAGAGAACTTGATCGACGCTAAGAACATAATGTCAGGGCCCGAGGGTGTCACTAAACCTGCGAGTCTAACATTCCAGACGCCTGCACTTAGAGCCAGGTTAGACTGCAGCGCAATCGACATGACGAAAAATACCAGCATTTGGTATACACATCGGAATTCAACGACTAATACTACCAGTCTTCAGAGCTTCTATCGGGTTGAAAGTAGCATGTTCAAGGACCCTATCGGTGGTATAAAGACAAGTGTTACCGCCCAGGGCGTTTCTCCACAATGTTGTGGCAATTCCACTGAAAGTACTATTGATGAGCCAGCATACAACCCCGCAGTGATTGCCTACTGGACTGAGAACTGGGTTGTGAATGGCTCAACGGTTCTTGGAAAAGGGGATAACTTCACGATCAAGTGGATCCGCGGACCCGCAGGCTTCGCCGAACTCTCTGGATATGCTGGTATCGAGAGTATTATTTTCTCTGAACCTCCTGTCATGCAGGCTTTGAATTGCATGCCGACCATTGAGGCAAGCGAAGCAGAAGTCCTCGTTGATCTGACATCTGGAACCGTTCAGGACTATCGTATACTCAGTGCACCCGTTCCTGACGATGTTGCCTGGTCTGATTCGTGGATCTTTCGCAATTTGACCGAAAAACCCCCAATTCATAATGAATCTGCCTGGGATAAGAGAAACTATTTCGATATGAATATCACTACAAGGTACGTATGTCTCTGCGCATACTATAGTCTATCTAACGGTGTCTTAGCTACGGTGTATACTTCATGAAATCGATCTTACGGGCAGCATGTATGCAAATGGCGGGATCATTTCAATTAGACCACCCCGGAAATCAGTACGAGGACCGCTTGGACGACAAGGTGTTTAACATGCGCGACAACACAACAGGTCTCAACATGGATTTCATGTCATACGCAGCTTATACCCAAGTCAAGCTCGACCCAACAGCACTTCTGGACGCAGATGTCTTGCTCAACACATCTCGCAAGATCTTCTCCACATTCTTCCAACACTTCGCCAACAACAACGTCTCGCCCAAAAACGGCAGTTACGTCTACCAACCCGCTGGTCTGCATTCCAACATGACCCCACCGACAATCAACTACAAGGACAAGAAATACTACACCCCCAACGGCGCCATCGCCCCCAGATTCGAAGACGTCCACCGCAACACCAACAAAACAACCCCCGCAACTCTGAGCACGCGCGTCGAAATCCTGCAGATAAACACTACCGCGTTCTGGATCGCAGCCAGCATCCTCATCTGGCTCGTCGCAACAATCACCCTCTTCGCCGCCGTCCAGCGCAGATACTACAGCGGCATGATGCGCAACGTCGAATGCATCGCCGACGTGCTGGCGCTGATTGCCGGGAGCGAGCACCTCCTCGCAGCCGTCACAGAGCAGGGCGTCGATGCCATACTCGCGGAGAACAAGACTCTTGCCCGGCTGGGATGGTTCAGAGATCCCGACGGCACGGTGAGGTGGCGCATCGAGGTGGTGCACGGCGAGGAAGGGGTGCACTTGCATCCTATACCACTGGGCGCGTCCTACGCACCTGTGTCTGGGGATGACAATAGATACTAGGAAGAGGGGCTGGCTGGTAGGGAGTAGAAGGGATATGTACGCGTGTAGGTATAAGCAGATTAGATACTATATCAAAGTGATTATAGGGCATTAATTGGAGTCGTTCGTTCAAATGCAACCATGGGTGCTTCCATCCCCGAGTAAACCACTCGCTCTTCCGGAAAAACGCCTCCGAGTCGCTGCATGGAGCTGTCTTCGTCCCAGCTAGACAGTGACACATCTGACAAGAAGACATAGCATCGGGCCGCATTCGGTACGGTACCACTTGAACATCAAGTTGACTGCCTCTACACATGTGCTACACACGTGCTGGTTTAACACTCATCTAGTGTTTGAAAGCTCGTGGCCATTACAAGGAACTAGGAACCGACATACCGGAAAGCGTAAATAGTGTTTGGAAATACACAAGCACATCGAGACATGATCATCCCCTTGCCTACATCTTTCCTTCTCGAACCTTGTGTGTAAGACGGCTTGTATGCACCACGGCCTACTATCATCTACCACGTTTCAGCAAAGACAAGCCCTGGATATCGACGAAGCGAACAGCGCCTCCCCTACTCCATCCAGGCGATCAGCCCCCCCCCCCCTCCCCCTTGTTTACTCGAAAACACGCGACCGGCCAGCCAAGCATCCCGCCCTCGTCCAACCTGCTTAGCGGCGAAGCAGCGTCGCACACGCGGCGTTCTGCGTACAGCCGTGGCTGCGCCATGGCGCAGATTGCTGGTTTGCTCGTGGATTGGATTGGATTGAGCGTGCGACCAGGGCGTTTGCACCTAAGGAGGGAGGTGGGGTGGTGGTTCGGGGTCTTGCGTGGGGGATGGGGGCTGGAGAGGTGGGCTGCGGTGGGCGTGGTGTGTGGGTTTGGGGTTTGGGGTTGGGCGCTGTGTGTGTAACGGCGCTGCTTGTTTGGGCATGCGGGCGTGTTCGTAAGGGCGAGCGAGGGGTGTGGTGGCTGGCCGGGTATGTCCGGTGGTGCGTGATGGGCGTTCGAGGGGTTGGCTGTTGGGGTTGAGGGTCTGTGTGGGATGGGGTGTCGGGATGGTGGGGTCTGAGTGCTGGTGGTACCAGCGCGCGGTGTGCACGCGAGGGAGAGCGAGGAGAACGTGCGAAGGTAGAGATGGTGTGGTGGCGCGGCGTTGTAGGCGTGGAAACTAACTTAAAGGGGTGGGACCAATAACCATGTTGAAAGACCTTTTTGGTAGAACGTGCAAACGCCTCTTATGTTCAGCGCGTACTTAAGGCTGCGTGGTGTTCTGCGTTTCGATCCCATCTGCTTCGACTACCAACATCTGCAACTCGTTACAATGCGCTTCACATTCCCGCTTACCTCCCTGCTTGTGGCAGTCACACTGGCGCTGCCGAATCCTATTACAATAGGGAATATCTTCTCCGGGGACAACGCCTGCGCGGCAGCGGTAGAAGCAACGCTTAACAAGTGTAGGGAGGACGTTGGCACGCTTCTCGAGCCAGGAAAAATTGTGGAATGTGTGAAGAAGAGCGGCACGAGTGTGAGTGGATTGTTGGTCTTCCAAACTAGTGTGATTGATGGTGGGCTCTAGCTCGAACATGTGACCTGCGACTGTGCCGGGAGCCTCGGAACGCTTTTGCTAGGTCAAGAGGTGTGCCCGTTTAGCGGGGGTGAAATTTGGAACTAGAGGATTAGGAGCTTTTGGGCATCTGGTTTAGTCAATGTAAGGAGTTGTGGGTTTTGCTCGAATACTGCGTAGTCCAAAGGTAGCACCTGATACATTCAACCAACATCTCTGGAAGATACTTGCAGATCTTCTAATAGAAGATCCCTCTGCGATTCATCCCGTGATGTAGTGGTCTCGGCCCGTTGTCTGACAGCTCCAGCTTCTGCTTTGAGTCCAGTCTTATCGTTTCTGATTGACACAGTCAGTGTTGACGCGCCCCCCTTCGCCATTTGCTTCTTGATCTCAGAGTCGGTGGCGAGGCTGGCTCGGGCGAGGTAGGGCTCAGTAACTGCACTGATGGTTTGAGCGATGGTGTGCCAGCTCTGTCAGAGCAGAGGGCTTTTGGTATCTGTGATTGTCAGGATGAATCGCCCGGATGGTGGTGAGATATCTACCTTTGATGAACATAATGGCAATCGTACCCACTACTAGGGAGTGTACAGCGATGGCAAACATGACCGCGACGTATGACCATGTCGTTCCAGCTGGGTGAGTCGCAGATCCACCCTTCTCTCCAGGTACCTGGGCAGGAACGAAAACACTCAGTGAGGCGGTATTACTGTTTTCTGTGCCAGCATCAACTTGAGCGTAGATGTAATCCTGATACACTGCGAGACCCACGCTCACCAACATGCCTTGTAATGCTTCAGCGAGTGTCTTACCCTCTCGTAGGCTCTCTAATCCGACTCCACCTATGGCTCTGTTCGATCGACTAGAGAAACCCACAGCGTCATCCAATAGATGTATTGTTGGATGATATTTAACGCCTTCGTCAGTCCAACCATATTCGGATGGAATAGCAATGATATTAGAAAAAAGGGAAAAAGGGTACTCGTTTTCGGCCCAGCTGGGAGTCAGCCAAGGCTGTAGCTCCAAGGATGAGACTCCTCGCTTGTCCAATGACTCCCCAGACGATTGAAATAACTATCTCCATATGGCATCGTAGCGGAATAACCTGTGCTCTGAGTCATACGAATACATAGGCTCTTCAAGAGGTCTAGGAGAACTTGTCGATACGTTTAAAGGGTATCCGTTGAATGCAGGAACACATATACTGAAGCTTAACTTTGTCTCCGAAAAGTTCAGGTCGGTGTCAGACCGATTCGAGGTAATATCATCTTGTTGAAGATCGAGCCATTCGTTTCTGTTGTAGTAATTTAGTCCCAGGGTCGTGTCATTGAAGTTGGCTAAATCCAAGTGTGGACATGAAGTTGCTTGATTGTAATTTTGGTGGACATAGCCAGTATAATTGACCAAAAGGAAGACAGATTGCGAGCGGACACGTTTCTCATGGAAGCTGGACATCAACTCTACCGTGGTGGCGTCTCCAAGGTCGCAGATGGTAAGGTCCCAGATCGAAGGATCTGTCAGATCTCCACGATCTTTCTGATGTCTATAATCATCTCCAAAACCTGCAGAAAGCTCACAGGCAAACTCCGTCGGGTCAAGACTCTGCAAAGGAGTTGCTGTTGAAACAATCGATTGCAGGTCGGTTGGAATAGATATTCTGCCTCTAACGGCATAACTTGAGTTACGAGATGGTACTACCCAGATATTCGTGATGTTTGGTCTGACGCAAACTGTGCGCACATCGAGGACGGCGGCCAATCCCTTGTAGGTATGTATCAAGGGCCGAGATTCGGCCATGACTGGGAACAGCGCTCTCATTGTGACCCCGGTATCCGAATATCCTAGATGTCCATTCGCCGAGTTGTTCCGGGAATACTCGGCAAATACTGGCCATGGGCGCGGAGCGACCAGCCAACTGAACTTTGAACTTGCCAAGGTCGCTAAAAAGACATAAGTATAAGACTGAGCACTCCTGGCCAAAGTGTCAGTTCATCCCACAAATTGAGAAAATGTTCAAGGCTGTCGTACCCTTCAACGAAGCCTGAGTTCACGTTGGCAAGCAGAGTCGTTGATGTAAACTGGAGAAACATAGTCGTGATGGATAACACAGCTGCGAGGGCACCATGTAGCCGATTCCGATTGTGGTACGCGAAATTCGGATTCGTTAACAACGTGTATGGTGCCGCAGAGGACGCTCGCATCAGAGAAAGTGGCGCGAGATCTGGTAGGGGCACTCCATGTGCCCCTTCGAGCACAATAGCTGCAAGCATAGACGAAGCAATGCCAGCCTGTGTAGTGATCGCAGTCCGAAGTACGACAGCAGCGACTGCAATCGAACGCGTGATCCAACCCGAGAGAGCGATTTCCTTCCAGACCACGTTCTTGCTGGCGGTGAACCACAGGAAGGTGATGTAGATGACAAACGCAACAGTGCCGAATACACTTGGAAGGAGTAGAGTGCAAGGTAACTTGCCGATTCTGCGCACAGCCTGTGGAATCTCATGTCACTTGAGGGTGGATAGTGGGAGAATTGCGCACGTACTGACGCTGGCCGGTTCGGAGGCATTGAGATCTGGGGTGTAGGTTGGATGACTGTGCTGACAGCCTTGTCGGATTTGTCACACTACGTAGAGCTGGTGATATCCTCACTGGGTTGCAGGAAATCGTAGCGCGATGCTATAATATAGGGAACACGAGTCCACGATGGGTGAGAAGAAAGATGCGAGCGTGTAAACCAGGCTGACTGCTTATATCGTGCCGAAAAGCCACTTGGGGTGGGTGTCACCACCTGCATGCCAAGCGCGTTGATGGCCTCCTCATGACGAGGCTGAAGCCTCCTTTCACTCCACCCACCCACCCACCTATCCACCTACCCAGGCACATCAGCAACATCCACGCACCCCCACACTCCCTCCCCACGACATGAACCTACCTCTCCGCCTCTCCAGCGTTAGTATCGAATGCAGAAGAAGGAGCAAGGCTATGTTAGGCCGGCAGTGGCGCACCAGCACTGGGCAAGGGAAGTACTCAGCCTTGTCGGACTGGGACGCGTGTGGTGCATGTGCGTGCGCTGCTCGACTTGCTTTCTAACACCATTGTGCTCGCAGTCTTGACAGAAGCGTTCAAGGGAGTGTATGGGTTGTTTGGCGCCGCCGGCGCGCGGAGACGGTCGTGGTGGCACGTGGAAAGCAAACGCAAGCATGTGTGGGGGGATTATCGTTTCGTTCGTCAGGCGTTCTACGGCCGCTATGCTATAGTACAAAGCCCGGTGTTCGGGCGGGTGGACAAGCACGCGCGACCGGCCTCGCTGCGCCTACTTCCACAGCTTGCCCAGACTGACGGCCTTGTCGTCGTGCTTGTTCAGCACCTTGGCGGTCGCGAGGTCGAAGTCCTCCTGTGTGACGTGCACTCTGCGCTCGCGCAGCGCGTACATGCCGGCCTCGGTGCACACGCCCTTCAGCTCTGCGCCGGAGCACCCGTTCATCTTCTCGGCGATCTTGGTCAGGTTGATGCCGCGCGTAAGGTTCATGCTTCGCGAGTGGATGCGCAGGATGTCGGCGCGCGCCTCGACGGTGGGCGGGGGGAACTCGATCTTGCGGTCGATACGTCCGGGTCGTAGCAGGGCGGGGTCGAGGATGTCGAGACGGTTGGTTGCCATGATGATCTTGATGTTCTTTGTTGGCTCGAAACCGTCCAGCTGGTTGAGTAGCTCCAACATGGTACGTTGCACCTCAGAGTCGCCGCCTGAGCTTCCTTCGACACGACTTGACCCGATGCTGTCAATCTCGTCCATGAAGATGATGCTGGGCGCGTGTTCTCGAGCCATGATAAACAGTTCTCGGACCATTCGGCTACCCTCACCAATGTACTTCTGCACCAGCTCACTTCCTGATACACGAATGAACTTGCAGTCGGCGTGATGGGCTACTGCACGTGCAAGCAGCGTCTTTCCTGTTCCTGGCGGGCCATACAGTAGAACACCCTTCGGTTGCGCAATGCCGAGTGATTCGAACAGCTCTGGATGTTGCAGACCCAGCTCGATGACCTCCTTGATTTCCTTGATCTGCTGGTCGAGACCACCGATCATGTCGTACGTGCTGTCCGGCACCTTCTCGACCATCATGAGCGAAACGAGCGGGTCGACAGAGGACGGCAGCAGCTTCTCCAGCTTGTACGAGTCGCTGAGGAGGGTGACGCGCTTGCCTGCTGTGAGTTTGCTGATGTCGACGTTGTCGGCGATGTCGACGACTGAGTGGGTCAGCAAAGTCTCGCCGGGATTCATTACACAACGCACCATATTTGCCTTCCGGATGTACCTTGACGAGCACCTTCTTTGTGCCCATGACCTTCACGACCTCACCAACGTAGGACCCCGGCTGCTGGAGCAGACCGAGCTCTTCCCGCAGTAACCGCACGCGCGAGTTGTAGTCGTTGCGCTGGGCTTCCAGACGGCGCAGCTTGGCCTGGCCCTGGATGATCTCGAGCTTCATCGACTCGATCTTGTTGTGGAAGAAGGTGTCGAGCGCCATGGTGGTGGCGGGCGCCGGCGGCGGTGTTTGGGAGAGAGAGGCGAGTGGTTGGGAGGTGAACGTGTGCTGGCTGGCGAGCTGGAGCTGCAGGTGCGACGGGCGGGCGGCAGAGGTCCGGGCCGGTGGTGATGGCGGCAGGGTGGTAAAGCGAACGGGTGCTGGTGACGGCGGTGATGTCGGCGATGTCTAGCTGTCCGCGACGCCGGAGCCAACGTTTCGCCGAACGCGCGCTAGGAGAGATTATGTCATCAGCGGAGATTATGTCACCAACCGGTATTATGTCATCAGCGCGCGCTAATCGCTGCTATGTCATCAGCATCTCCGCAGTCGACAGCCCAAGGAGTGGGCCGTGGGTTGGGTACACGGCATTCCTGCAGCAGGGACACGCGACGTAAACATGCTGTCGGCAGAGAATGCTCGTGTGCCGAGTGCCGTCACGACGCAGGCAGGCTGCTTTGGGGCGCCGCACCTAGTGGCGCTTTTCGCAAGTGAGACAGGGTCGCGCGGAAGCCGGGAGCCGCTGCACGAGGTGTGAAGGCTGATGGGCGGTCTGGCAGGTCATCTGCGTGCTGCTGCTTGCGCGTCGCATCCACCGAGGGGCAGGCCGTGGACAGCAAGTTTCCATGTCTGCGCTGTCTGCTTTGTCCTCTGCACGTCCACGCGCGGCTGAAAGCAGTCCGGCCGAATAAACAACCACCCTTGACAAGGGCGTCACCGCGCAGGAGCAGCGGTCTGTTAGCCCAGGGCCCCATACCCGCCTTTCTCCGCACCACTCCGTCCTGCGACCACCACCATGGCGGACGGCGACCAGACGCCCGCAGCCGGGAAGAGCAGCGACACGCCGGGCTCGCGCCAGGGCAGCTCGTACGGCGGCACCACGCCCACGACCATGGCAGAGTCGGCGCGCAGGCGCATTCCCAGCGCCGCGCCACCCGCCAGCTACGGTGCGTCTCCGAGCTGCTGCCCGCCTGTACTGATGTGCTGACCGCCGCAGGCTCCATCACGTCCTCGATCGACCGCCGCCTGCAGGGCGCGGCGCCCCCGGAGCCGCCCACGGCGAAGCCCAAGAAGCCGTCCATGACCCGCCGCACGACGTCGTCCAAGTTCCCGCACAAGGGCCAGGAGTTCAGCGTCGACGACGACGCCGACGAGGTGCACGCCGAGACGGAGCAGCAGATCAAGGACGCCAAAGAGCAGAAGCGCCAGGGCCAGTCGTTGCGCCGCAAGCCCTCGAACCTGCGCCGCCCCACCACTGCCGCCCAACGCACGCCCCTCACCACCATCGAGTCGACCGAGGACGACGCGACCGAGCCCGAGCCCGCCGACGAGCCCGCCGAGCCCGAGCCGCAGCCCGCGAGCTCCGAGGAGGAGACGGTGCGCGCCGACGAGGACAGCGGCACCGGCGACGCCGACGAAGACGACGGCGACGTGAGCGACGCCGAGAGCTTCACCCTCAAGGACCGCCAGGACGCCATCAACGTCACCCACCCCTTCGGCATCAGGATCTGGAAGCCCGCCCTGTACAAGAAGGGCCGCTCCGTCCAGCGCAACGCCGAGGCCGACATCCACTCCAACCCGGGCCTGTTCGTGAGCAAGTGGCTGCTGCTCTTCAACATCGTCTGGACCCTAGTCTTTGGCTGGTGGCTGTCGCTGCTGGCTGCTGCTGGCGCGCTCATCTGCGCCATCTTCGTATTCGACGACAGCTGCAAGGAGTACTCGCGGCTGCTCCTCCACCTTGCCGTCTACATCTTCTACCCCTTCGGCCGCTATGTCAAGCTTCTGCAGGACGACCAATACGCCGAAGAGGACGAGGGCGAGGGTCGCAGCATCAGCGAGTACGAACAGTGGCAGAGCGGCGACATCGAGGAGGGTCGACTCTTCTTCGGTCCCAACGCCGGCCTCTCCTCCCTGGTAGGTCGTCGACGCAACAGCATTGACTCGACTGGTGGGGAGACTACAAGCTTGCTCGGCCGTGACGGTCGTGCCAACATTGCACACTCGGACACCGCGAGGACCAAGAACCGCTTCTTTGGACGTGGCAAGTGGACTCTTGGCCGCGTCCTCTTCTACGTCTACTTCTATGGCATCATGACACCAGCTCTCTTCCTCGTTTCTGGCCTCTGCTGGTTCCTGGTCTTCTCCATTCCCATGGGCAAAGTCATGCTACTGCTGTTCGATCATCTGCGCCGCCACCCGTTGGCCCTGTCGTTCCACTCCGACAGCGGCAACGTTCGCCGCGTGGGCGAGTCGTCATCCATTCTCTTGTGTACCTACCGCGCGGTTGGCATCAAGTACTGGAAGTACACCATCGACGGCACCAACATCTTCCTGATCAACTTGCTTGGCCTGGTTGCCTTTACTATCTTCGACTACTTTGTCTTGGCAGAGGCCCTGGGCTACAAGATCTGGATCACTGACACCCTCCTTGTCTTCTCACTTGCGCTGTTGTCTATCATCCCTCTGGCATACTTCATCGGCCAAGCTGTAGCGTCCATATCTGCTCAGTCATCGATGGGTGTCGGTGCGACTATCAACGCCTTCTTCAGCACTGTCGTTGAAGTCTTCCTATACTGTGTAGCGCTCAAGCAAGGAAAGGCTCAGCTTGTCGAGGGAAGTATCATTGGCAGCATCTTCGCCGGTATCCTGTTCCTGCCGGGCCTGTCCATGTGCTTCGGTGCTCTCAAGCGCAAGACGCAGCGCTTCAACGTCAAATCCGCCGGTGTCACGTCCACCATGCTGCTCTTTGCCGTCATTGGTGCTTTTGGCCCCACATTATTCTACCAGATCTATGGCAGCGTAAGTCTTTCAATATTCCAAAATATCTTCGCTAACTGGCACAGCACGAACTCAACTGCCGTCAATGTGTTCATGTCCACCCTCACATGGGCCACATCGAATCAGGCACAGAACGAGACTGTCGAAGGTGCTACTACTCACAGACTCCAGCTCTCCACGACCGCTTCTACAATGAAGCAGTCAAGCCGTACACATGGATCGCAGCGACGCTGCTGTTCTTGTCATATCTCGTCGGTCTGCTCTTCACTTTGCGGACACACGCGGCGACAATCTGGAGCAACGAGCCTGAGGAGAAGGAGAAGAAGGCATTCGATACTGTTGCAAACAGTCTGAGCAACAGCCAGCATCTGGAATTCCCACACTCTGCCATGTCGCGAACAGCAACCGCACAGTCTGTATCTCGAGCTCAGATCCGCGACACCCAACTGTATAAGCGTATCGTTGGGCAGACGCAGCATGAATTTGGCTATGGACCGGAAGGTCAGGTGCTGGCTGGCAGTCCACCGAACAATAAGGCGGACAGCAATACTCCGCACCTGGTCCCGCCAAAGGATCGCACCGATTCCGAGCATTTCCACGTGGAGGGTCTTTCGGATGAAGCGAGCGACGCCCTCGTACGGCACATGACCGAGATTGCTGCCACCACTACCGCCTTCGCTACGCGTGACGTCACAAGGGCACCACACAAAGCCGCGAAGATGGCCAACACCCCCAGCAAGGGCGACCGACCACACCATCATCGCACAACCACCGCCGTCACTGAGGGTGCAGCAGAGGAGCCAGAAGCCGGCCACCCCGCAGGCGGCCACGACGCACCGAACTGGAGCCGTGGCAAGAGCGCCGCGATTCTCCTCAGCGCCACCGTCGCCTACGCCATCATCGCCGAGATCCTCGTCGACACCGTCGACTCGGTCCTCGAGGGCTCCGACATCGACGAAAAGTTCCTCGGCATCACGCTCTTCGCACTCGTCCCCAACACCACCGAGTTCCTCAACGCCATCTCCTTCGCCATGAACGGCAACATCGCGCTGTCCATGGAAATCGGCTCCGCGTACGCCCTGCAGGTCTGCCTGCTGCAAATCCCCGCTCTCGTGCTCTTCAGCGCCATGCACGCATCCACCATCCCCGCGAGCGAAATCGCAAAACAGACATTCAGTAAGCCCACCATCCCCACCCACCCCGCTGTCCCGACTTACCCCCCCAGCCCTCATCTTCCCGCAATGGGACATGGCCACGGTCATCCTCTGCGTGTTCCTGCTGTCCTACATGTACGGCGAGGGCAAGAGCAACTACTTCAAAGGCTCGATCCTGATCCTCTCCTACTTCGTCGTCATCGTCGGCTTCTACTTCTCCGGCTTCAACGACCTGGACCGCATGGGCATCGACCCGGAGGACCGGCTGGCGCTGGGCGGCCTGATTAGGCAGGAGGTCGTGAGCATGTCGTTCAAGACGAGAACGGGCGGAGGCGGGCGGGCTTATTAGGGGTTAGCTTATTAGGTGACATAGAGGCGGGCGGGGGACAGAGCAGGGATTCCGTGTTTGCAAGGAGATGGCAACGAGGGTATATATCGGCGCCGCGCTGCATGGCTCCGGCGGTAATGGGTTTGCTTGACGCATAGCGTGGCGCATTGATTTTTTTTTTCGCGCATTGATTTCTGTATGTAGCGGGTAGGTAGATATCCCCGGTTCCGCAATCGAAAAGTGCTCACGCGACGCCGTGTGCTGTGAGTGAGATGTTTTGAAGTAGGTATGATAGGGTGGCATATTCTATTATAATCATCTTCTTGATATAAACCAAAAGTCCCAAAAAATGGTTATGCGGACTCGGCCTGTGCCTGCTTGATCAGGGCAATGATGGGCCCAAGATCTGCGGTCGACACCTCTCGCGCGGATGGTCTCCAGCCAAGCTCAACGGGTAGTCGCTCGAATGTCAACCATTCTTGAACGCGGTCCTTAAACGCCCTCAACTGCGAATAATCAACGCCAGATCCAGCAGCAGGGACAGGCCCGTCGAGATTGAACGCAAGCGTCATGCTGGCCTCAATCAGCGCTGCGCTTTGCAGCGCTGGCGTCAAGGGGTTTCCCAGCTCGACCCGATGACGCGAGCGCCCAAGAGAAGCCGCTGAGATGTATTTCTCGTCGTCGCTGTCGGCTAGGACTGCTAGAACGCGAGCAGGAACAACAGCGTTACTGTCGTCAGCGCGGGCTAGAGAACCTGTTCGTTCAAGGCCGGAAGCGCGGTTATCGAGCTGCTTGAGCTCAATGGCGTCCGTGACATTAAGCACTTTGAAGGCATTGTTTGCAGGGACGGTGCCAAACTGTGGGCTCCAGCCCAGTGCGGTGTGGATAGCCTCGGCGAACATTTCAACGGTGATGTTGCGGCCGTTGCGAGGACTGTTCATGTCGGTCAGTAACGGGTCCTGCAAATACAGCTATGTCTTGTTTACGTACAGGTATCCATGGTTGGCTAACGTATTCAACATCGGACAGGGCACGCGAGAGTCGCTGGGGCTGGCAGCAATCCATGGCCGGACCTCGAAATCGTCTCGACGTATTTGGCTCGGGAGGGCCGCAGCCGCAGTCACCAGACTGAAGAGGGTGTAGAGACGCATCATGAAGGAGGGATGTCGGGGTAGTTAGCTCCAGCAATCTGGTCGCGTCACTGTGAGGGTTCAGCAAAAGCGATATTGCAACACCTCCTCTGTTTTCCTTCTATACCAGGCCCTTTCGTCTCTTAATACCAGTTAGTAGGAGGTTCGAGCGCAATTTCCCGCAGAGACTGTCGGGATTGACTCTACGGGCGTTGATGGTCTAGCGGGCCAAGTCAGGGGATTATGCTAGCTCTCCTCGCTCGACTCTTTATAGACTGCAGAATTCATCATTGGAGCTACGAGAGATCTGTTTATAATATGCAGCGCCACTGTTTCATTTCACATCGACATTGCGATTAACAATGCTGGTGTCCCACCAGGCAATGCTCTTGCACCACTTCTGCTTACTCAAGCCGTCCAACCATATCTTTCCAAAGATCAACCAGGCAGAATCGTCAAAGTTTCCGGCGTGTATTCGTCGATAGCCTACGAAGACCAGCCGGTCTACACCGTAACCAACATATTACAAGCATCGACGACTTCGCAGCTGTTGGCAACACAAGTGGCTCACAATTCTTCATTTCATCGCGATCCCCAACGTATCCATTGAACATTGGTGCCACGCTTGTTGCATCTGTACTTGTGGCGGTTGCTCGTGTAATTTACTACGTCATCTGTGTTGTCAACAATAAGCGCAGAGACAGGCTGTATAGCCAAACACAAGACGTGATTCACCTAGAATGCAAGCAAAGAAGGAGGACCCGACAGACTAGTAGAATGTCAACTTCAGGTACACGTACTAGGTCTAGCAAACCCCCAAAACGCGTTTCGTCGTGACTGAGTTGTCAATTGCAATCGCAGGTTTCTTCTTTCCATCCGAAAAGAACTCAGTACACATCATCTCTTTTCTCCCAACCAGTCATAGGCGCAGAAGCAATATCGCCATATCCGGACTGCACTGGCATACCAGCGACAAGCTCGATACTCTTTGGTCCTACACCACCCTGTTCCAATGCCCAAATGCTGATCGCTACTGTATTCTCGCCTCGATAGTTGAGGATTCCTTCTGGGACAGGAAATCTGCGTTGCGGTCCGATTCCGTTCGCAAACTTGCCGAATTGATACCCGTTCACCCATAGTTGAGCACGCCATCCACGGCCCTTGCCGGTGAACTCATCGCCGTTGAATACAAACGACAGAGGTATATCCCAGCCCTTGGGGATGTCGAGCTTGAGCGTGGTCCGGTAGAAGCGCACACCAGGCTTGCTTAGTTGAGACCCAGGTAGAACGTCACTAGCCCAGGACTCAGACGGTGCGGATGGGAGGTGGAAGCCGTGTCTTTCGGGAAACAAAGCGCCTTCGTTCAGAGGGCCGCGAGGACCACCGCGATAGTCTTCACCGCCAAGGTTGCCGGTGATTTTCCATCGGATACCATCATCAGCACGAGAGGAGTTTGAGTGCGAGGCGACAGTGTGACCGGGGAAATCGTATCCATGAATACCACGAGGCGTTTTCATCTCATTATAGCCCACGAACCTGCTCGGTATAAGTACATATTACACATAATGTAACGATAGGAGCATAACTTACCAGTTACCGTTATGACCCATGTGGTCCACGAGTACGGTAAGCACATAGTTCGAGCCATGCTGTAGTCTTGGGAAAGACAACGTCTGGTTTGCGATTGCAGCATCGCCAGTACCAGTCCAAGACGCAAGGAAAGTTGAATTGATCCACGCAGAGAATGCGAAAGCGGATCCACCCGACACATTGAGATGCATCACGGTCTCATTACCAGTCGCAGCGAAGTGACCGCGAAAGATCAGGGATCCTGTGTTGTAGCCATACTCTGCGCCCCAAAGAACAGTGGGTGTAGTGAGGTTCCAGTACGTATTTTTCGTTTCGGTGTGGTCGGCATCAGTCCATGCCGAATCATCGTAATCAGGCTGTAACTCAGGTAGCGCATCAATGGACTTCCATGTAAGCGTGTTCAAATCAGGTACACTGATTTTAGGCGCTGAGAAAGGAACACTGGCTTTGAGGAAGCCGTTGCGATCACGCTGTGCGACGAGATCATTGCCATTCCAAGACATACTTTGGATGTTCTCATGTGCACCGCCAACAACTTCAATGGTCGTTGTGGAATTGATATCGCCTACGAGTTTGATCTTCCCATTTGAGATTGAGGCGCTGCGGACGAGATAGCCAGCATGAACAATCAAGTCAGAAGAAAGCGTGTAGTCGTGTGAGTACGCTCCTCCTGCAGGTAGCGTGCTTACGGTCCAGTAGTTGTACGCTTCGTTGCGGGAAACGATGATGATGTATAGATCGGAGCCAATACGTACAACACGTCTCTTCTCTTCCGTTTGCCAGTTGAGGATGGTGTTTCCATTGCGATTGCCAAATTTGACGCCGGAACCTTCGACGGCAGTTGCGCCGCTGGTTTTGGAGACAGCAAGCTCATGAAGCTCATTTGGACCCCCATAGACAACTACAACGCTTCTACTGCCATACTTTTTCCATGTAAAGATTTCTGCTGTGGAGTATAGCAGGTTGAAGCCCCCAACATCGTAGTCGGTAACGTGGATTTTGCTGTCGCGGCCGTTCATGGAAAGCTCCCCGCCTAGCTGTGGAAGTGTCAAGTTACCAGCACTGGTTGAAAGCTTGAGCTTGTATTTTGTCGAGGCCATGCTGTTGTACTTCGTTTGACGTGTGACATAGAAGCTAGTCTTGTTGCCGAATAGAGGTGTCGTAGTAATATCCTTGCTATCTGTGTAGATTCCAGTAGTGTTGTAACCTGGGACTGCGCTGGCCAAAGCTGGCGATGCGTGCACAAAGTTGGCAATGAGCTTGGCCTCGCTGTACTTCTCACGATGAACTTGCCGTTCTTCGGTAATGGCTGCGCCTGTGCAATGTCAGTGCTGTTTGATGGGGCAAAAGGCATTTTCTACCGTAATCATAAGACGTATAACCACCCGCATGACCCAAATTACCCCAATTTGTTCCACCAAACGTCTTTCATTTGTCAGTGAGGACAAGGGATGTGCTTTATGCGGCAAGCCTACCATGTAAACGTTGAAGATGGTTGAACCGGCTGCTATGTTATTCTTGTAGAACACGCGTTCGAATTCGTGGTTTGTGAACTCGGCACACTTCTCAAAGCCGTCACCGCCCCATGGTTGATAAGCCCCGCCCTGGTATTCAACAAGCTTGCCAGGTTAGTACACATTACGCAATACTCTGACAGAGATTTACCATATAGGGTGTGCTCGGACTCTGCTCGAGATGTGTTTTCCGCCAATTGGCAGGTAATGCATCGTCAATCCAATAGGCGGGGTCCGTACAATTCATACCGAGCGGATACGCATCATGGCCATAAATGTCTACGGGAGCATCTGTGCCAGGTGCATTTATTCCCGATGGCCAGGCAACATTGTTGATCAAGGGCACATTTATGCCAAGATCACGAAACTGCTTCATGAGGTTGTTCATGTAGCCAGCATCCGGAAAGGTGACGTTGTTGAGACCTGCACTGTACTCGTTTTCTGGCTGGAACAGGATGATTGGCCCTCCTGGTGATGCGTGATTAGTATAATCCCAGTTAGAGTATCTTGAGATAGCACCTACCGTTGGTGATCTGGGCTTCTGCAAGGATTGGCGTTATTTTCTCGATGTAGTTCTTCGATGCTTGCTGATAATCTGCATCTGGTGTACGAAGATTGCCACTGATTCTCTGCAACCAACCTGGAAATCCGCCCCCATGGACCTCTGCGTTAATGTACGGGCCCGGTCGCTGCGTATTTTATCAGAAAGTATGCAAGAGAACCTCCGCCACACTTACTGCAACCAAGTACACCCCGACCTTTTTCGCCGCTTCAAAGAACGGCCTGTAGTCGAATACACCTTCAGCCTGAAAGGATCCTTGTTTTGGCTCATGCAGAACCCATGGTGTATAGATTGAGATGCCGTTGTATCCCAGAGCTTTGATTTTTTGGAAGATATCTAACCACAAACTCGGCACGGGAAGCCTGCAAGCCGTCAGTGGGTACGCACGAAAGATCGCTAGATAGCAGTACGAACCTGAAAGGATGGACTTCACCACCCCAGAATATGATTCGTTCCCCGTGAACAAACAAAGAGTGTTCGTCCCACGTGACAATGTCCTGAAGAGGTGCACGTTCGGCTATGATAAAGTCGCTCGGCTTACCACCTAGGACACGGCCCACAACCTGCGACGGCAGCCAACAGAGCGCGGCTCCAATTATGAACTGTCCGAGCTTCATGATTGTCCCGACTCACGAATAATGGATCACGATCCATCAAAAGCGACGCCGCTCCAAGCCCTTTTGTACTCGGACATTGATATCACGGAATTCCACGTCATGCTAATCGTTATTTCCCAAGCCGGTTCATTGGCGATCCCCGATACCCAGAACGACACGGAGCGTAGTTCCCTTGTATTATTTTACCGTTCCTTTGGTAAAGGCTGCGAGGGGTCAGGTAGAGACGGATAAATACTCCCCCGTTGCGGTGCGGGGTGCGCAATCAACTAGGAAAGCAAGGCTAAACGGGCCGTAAACGCGAACTAAGTAGCGTAATATGGCAGTTCATGATACCTACGCTAAAAAGCCTTCCTAATACAGAGAATGTATATAGAAACTATCGCAGAAACTAGAGCAAAATAATAGTCACGCGCAACTACTAGAAACTCTAGAATTACTGCTATAAGTAGGCATATTTGCTGCAACAGAAACATATTATATTCTTATGCTAGGAACAGAGTTTATTACCTAGCCTAGATATTGGTCTTCTCTAGGTTCAAACGTTTTATCATACTAATTCTATAGCTGTTTTCCCCCAGACACTAAGATAAAATATGCTTGTTGTAGAAGTAAGAGTCCTGCTAAGGGTGGCATGTATGAGCGGGCTGGGCCAATGTTCTGAGACATCTACCAGCCGTAAGTGGATATCGCGCTGCTTGCTAACTACGGCGGCAAGCGACATAGTATTGGCCTTGATGTAGAGAGAAAGGAAAACTCGATAAGGAGGTGCGCGATTGCATGGGCGGCCGAAGACCAGGCTTGACAAATGAAATTGGGAACGGCGGACATGCTTCATTCCACTAAGACTGTACCTAGGGACCACTGAAAACATTGTCTGTGCAAACAGAGGCATGCGCACGTCTATCGTGTGATTGTGACTGCCAAGCAGGTTCATCTTTGTAGTTTCAACGGCGGGCAGTAGAAGAAGACATGACATACAAGTAAATAATAGCCCAACAGCTTGTAAGGTAATAGTATGCAAGCATTATACTACTATGATCCTTATATACAGGGATACCTATATTACTCATTATTTAAATGCGAATCAGTTCCGAGGCACGCATCTATTTACTCAGTATAGCTTTAGCCAAGCAAATAAGGTTCAATATCCCTCTGTGCAAAGCCGCCAATGATACGTGCTTCTAGAGCTAGTACCTTACGTAGTATCCCCTCTTGTAGGGTCTCGTACTTGATAAGTGTAATCCTGTCAAGGTCCCATCCATCCTCTATATCAATAAGAGCTAACCAATCACCCTTCCAGTCCTCACCATTGAACATATACCGATAAAGCTCTAGATCTAGACTTGACCCGTCCTCCCCATATTCGCAAGTTAAGCAGCCACGCAAGTTGTCGACTATGTCTTTCGGCTCTGTCGGTATCCGAAACCTGATTCCTTCTACCTTGCAAAATCCCTCTGAGGTCAGCTTGAGGGGTCGGAAAGGCAACGTTTCACGCCCTGGACTATCTCTTTTGAAGGAATCCCCCATCCTGCTTTCTGTTCCTGGCTCGGGACACCAGGACCTTCCCGGCTTCTTTGAGCTAGTCTTTGCCAAAAGTATGCCATATGACAGTAATCCAACGTCTGCAGCTCGTCTTACTGCCTCCTCAAATCCGATGTCTGGCGTTATGACCAAGGCATCGGCACCTCCTAATAATCCTATCATCCCATATACTCGGTCTTCTTCAAAGGTGCATTGCCTTTGTCCTGCATGCCTCCATACGTCCTCGAGGTAGGTGTACCCCATTTCACTGACGACCCCACGACTCAGCACTTTCGAATCCTTCAATATGGGAGTATCTCTGACGAAGGTACCTGTGCCTCCATTCCGGACCCTTACATGGCTGTCCCCATCTGACTTGATACCCCAACTCGCAAGTACAAATCCACCATGAGTCGGGTCCCCACTGTGGTCCAGGGTGCTGGCTATCGCTAATTCGGCTGCACTCTTCACATCGAATTTGCCCACAAACACTGTCCTGTTAGAGAGCAGTGCCTCTTGAGCCGTCCAGACTCTTGACGCCCAGGCAGTCTCTTTCAATGCCGCAACTTCCAAGCCGGCCTTTGATGCTTCTTCCTCTTTCATGACAAACCCCGCCAGTTGCCAAATAAATGTTGTGAGCCACTCCGGGACCATCACGAAGGTGATTGAGGCCTGCGCATAATACTCCCTCATCCTCTTTGTCTCCACTTCCTTATCAGAAGTCGATGTCTGATCTATACACTTCTGGTCTATCCATACAAATTCCAGTCCCCTTGGTACCATCAAGCTCTTTAGTTTATCTAGCATGGAATCTAATTGGCCAGTCCACTGTGTCCATACATAGGACACGGCGGCATACTGCACCGACCGCTCCGGACGTACTACCGCACCAGTATGGACATTGAGTAGTCTAGATGGCTGGCCAGTGAGTTCCTGGATGGGCATACCCTTGTATGCTTCAGTCCAGATGTCATATGTGCCCTGCAGTTGTTCCGTTGGCCACTCGACCGACTGGTCGCTTTGGGTTGCAAGGACCTCGCTGATGTTGCTATGTGCGATCGTAGTGCCATATCCGTTGTCCCGAGTCCCGAGGAAGACGCGGTGTTCCATCTCTTCTCTCGCCTGTTTGTTCGTAACCGCTTCGTCTCCGCGTTGCGTGCTTCCTAGTTCCTAATTAAACGTCTCAAGTCTTCCGCGCGACTCAGTCCTTTGTGTGTGAGGTCCAGGTGAATTTGTTGGGTCTGAATTCGAGCGTGCTCGGTCTTATGGGCGCTAGCTCAAGATTTATGGACGTTCTATCTTGGTATACATTGTTTGAAGTTTCCCGGCAGCTGTTGAATCTTGAGTTTCCAAGAGCTGACAGGTATGAGCTGGCTAGCGCGGCGTATGCGCATGATCTTTTCATTTTCCGTTCCCGATAAAGCAAAGTGCAACTGTGGAGCTTGTGTAACGCGTCTTAGCCACGAGATCGCGATGCAGAGATCCGGGAAGAAAGAAATGAGTGAGGATGGGAGGTGCTTTCACAAACAATCCGTGTTCTGTCTCTGTCCCTTTTCAATCTACCTGACGGGGCAGAACTATTGATTCTCCAAGCGCGAGACCCAAACGCTGCACGAGCAGCGTATGCGATAGAGTTATGCGCCAAAGCTGTACTCGTGAGCACTTGGATTGCAGCTTGGTAGATGTGCTCTTAAAGGGTTAGATGCTTCTAGTGTGTCAATGAAGCAACCTCTTTTCCGCCGTCTCAGAGCGCCTTCAATACCTGGTATGACTGCTCCAAGTTCATTACGTTTTGCGCTAGTCCACTTCAAGCAGCTCGGGAGAGAAGATCACCGCAGTGTGCGCTAGTCTACTTATAGCAGTACGGGAGAGAAACGCGTCGAGTTGTGTTTTATGCTAATCTGTAGAGAGCAGTTCGGGAGAGAGAATGTTTTGCTCTTTACTGTATCAAGTGATGCCTGACGAGCTTCGTGGGCTCGACTTATGTGGGCGGAGACAATGACATGTAGCAGGTATGACATCTGCTTATGGTCGTTTATCTATAAATAGCATGCTATTCTCATCAATTTGACATGCCAGATCTATTGTTCGTTATATCCAAGATGGCAATCGTGAGCCAACAAAATCCTACCCTCACTCGTGTCGATGCCTCGAGTGCTTCCACAACTGCACAGCATTTGATCGATATCATCAAACGGGATGGAGGTGTGATCGTTGAAAAACTCATAGCCCCTTCCCATGCTGAGAGAATTCGGGAAGACCTCAAGCCCCATTTCGACGGGGATAAGCCCGATCAGTACGGCTTCTTTCCAAGCACAACTCAACGTGCATCCGGATTGTTCGCCCACTCGGACGCTTGCGTTGACCTCGCATGTACGCCACTGTTCATCGAAGTAGCCAATGCGTTGGTATCTTCCACTTTCTCCTTCTGGCGAGGTGACAAGAAAAAAACAGTCACAGGGAAGCCGATCATATCCTCCACAGTAGGCTTTCGTATCAATCCCGGTGGGAAACAGCAGGTTTTGCATCGAGACGACAAGTATGCCATTCGTGTTTAAAGGGTCGCAGCTCACTGACAATCCGAACAAGTGATTACCATCCTCACGATGCGCAACTGCCGGTTATGATTGGCTGTGTCACCGCCCTAACAAAGACCACCAAGGAGAATGGGGCGACGGTCGCAATCCCGGGGTCACATCTGTGGGACCAAGACAGAAGGCTTCTGGAAGAAGAAACGGTCCCGGCAGAATTGGAACCTGGCGACGCCTTCATATTCCTGGGAAATCTTTACCATGGAGGTGGAGCGAACGTGACCAGGTATGCCGTTATAACTCTCCACCTCTATGGCTTCATCACGCTAACTACAACGCTTTCTCAGGGACGATTACCGAGAAACTGTTGGCATATTTCTTTGCAAACCGACATTGCGGCCGGCTGAGAACCAGTTCTTGATGGTGCCTCTTGAGAGAGCAAGGACACTCAAGCCACAGGCTCAGAGATTGCTGGGCTATGGTCTTTGTGAGCCAGGAGTAGGGTTCATGAACTACTCGGACCCAATGAGGGTCCTCTTTGGTGTAGAAGATGCGGAAACCGTAGACTTTTGATTTGACTAGAACCAGCAGCCGCTTCCGGAAATCAGAAAACGATAAAGATCCCAGATTGTGTCTTTACGTTGCGTGCGTACTGTATCCAACTCATGTGTGCATCTCCGTGTGACCTTCGCCAATAGCTCCGCAGAAATTGTAGCGAAGTGTAATTGCACCATGACCCGGATATAGACAAGGCTGTAAGAAAGAATTGTTCAATAGTATGCTGTAAGCTCTCATCGTTAGAAGATAGGGTGCCAGCGATCAGCAAAGGGAAGAACAGGTTGTGCCAGAGAGCTTTCATGACATTGCTGCCGGTGGTGCACACGCCTTTTAGGATTGAAATCAGAGTTTCCGAAATTGTCGCTACCTCATTGATGTTTCCGGGTGCAAGAGCTTGATAGCTGTAGATAATGGTGGCGTAGTGATGTGCGCGCACGATATCTTTGAGGCACTTCATATCATGCTGCGCGCCACACATATCGCCGATGTTAATCATGATCAGGCGAAAGCATTCTTCGGCTCGGGCATGCCATATAGACATGTCGACTGCAGATATGCGAGGATCATGTTGTAAACGCCAGCGCGTCCTCTCAGCATCTGTAATCTCCCTGATGAGGCCGGTGAAACCCCAAAATGTGTTACTGCGGGTCAGAAAAGATTCTGTCGTGATCTTGGGCGTTGAAGTCAGACTTTGAGCCGAGAAATCACTGAGCGCTTCGAGATCTGCGACTTCCTTAATCAGAAATGTCTCGATCGGCCGATTAGCTGATTTTGTATGGTACCAAGAGAGGCGGTCGACAACCGTCTGACACCCATGTAAATGCAACTTCCATCTACTTGGAATGGAAACAAAAACCTCGGAATAACACAAAGCGACCGTGGAGGCAAGAACTTCAGTGAGCAACATGCGGACACTTTGTTCACCTAGCTCATTAGGTCTCGTTTTTACAAGTCTTGTAACTCGACTGTTGACTGACAGAAGGCTCAATTCACGCAGTCGATCGTGTAGCTGGTCGAAAGGTGAGCGCTCGTTCGTCGCGCTAGCTCGAGTTGCAGACAGATGCGCAGCAGCAACGCAAGCGAGTGACAAGTGAAGACATCCGGAAGTCTGTGCAAGGTTCTGCAAAGCAGTTGGCCAGAGATTCCCAGGAAGCTCGATCCAAGTCAATCGAGGGACGACCTCGACACTAAAGTGATGGAGGAGCTTGTTCAGCAGCATGACCCGTGAGTGCCGGTTGACGAGAGACAGATTCTGGCTTGCACAAACAACTGCATTAGCAGTACTTTCTGGCGACTTTTGGTACTCGTTTACGAGAGATCCAGAGGTGTCAACTGGCATCCGGAAAGATTGGGAGTCGCGACTTGAAGATCCTTGAGGGCAAGGTCTTCGCACCGGCCTCTTTAACACTGACACCTCTCCCCGGTGCACCGGTATTTGACAGCCCGCCAACTTGCCACGACTCGCAACACCCTGGCCCCATCTCAAATCTATAAGTTCGAAGCCTGGACATACAAGATTTCGGCTCGTGCATTTCAGGCACGAGGGAGTGCTTCGATCACACTTTATTCGCCGCCGTGTGCATAATGCACAAGCTAGGAAGACGCATGTCAGTGAGATCCTATCTTAGGGGTTGAAAGTTGGCTCAGTACCCCGAGACGCAATAGTCCTGTCGGTCGGTAGCGAGTCAAGTCGAATATTCCTCATGTCTCGCAAATCATTGGACCGAAGTAAGCTGACAAAGTAACAACGGAAGCGCAAAAGACGAATTTGGCAAGGGAAAGCCAAGTAGGGCAGTAGCACCTGACATGTAAGGTATACTGTTATAGGCACAATCTGATCGTCTCTGAGCGCGTTGGCTGTTCGCCCCTCTCATTGCCAAGCGGAGCTTCGTTGTTGACTTTGTTAAGTCCGATGCCGCTAAGAGTTAATCTAGACTTAATAAGGTATAAGTGAGGGGTTATACGGTAGCGCATTCTATTCCTTTCAAATAAAGGATTTCAAAACTATTATAAAATGTTTAAATAGTTATTTTATAAGTATAAAATAATCCTTTATATAATAGTAATTAGTAAAGAGATAGCTAAAATAATTAAAAGCTATTAAATAGATATTTATTCTACTACTAAGTAGTTGCTAATTTATATAAAGTCTAGAGGCTTTTTATAATGCCTATTATAATATTTATTAGAGTGTTAGTATTCTAGCACCTATTCTAACTAGGGTTAGTATTACTAGTAAGTAACCTACGTAAAACCTACGCTAAATATAAGTATTAACTTATTAAGTATTATTCTTATTATATAATAGACCTACCTATCTTCTAACTATCTACTCTAGTATAAAGCAAGTACTATTACCTATAACTAGAACCTTATATAATAATACTTTAAAATTAATAGTTCTAGAGATAGGCCTATTAATAAGGTTAAATAGCTAAGAGTTACCCCCTAGAGCCCTCTAGCAACCCTTAGAGAACCTACTAACTAAAGAAGACTTGTTAATAACCCTTATATAAGGTAAATTAATATTAACTCCTATAATACCTATAATTATAACACTAGAGGAGTATATCTAAGCTATAGAAGTGTAATATAATAAGCTTAGAAAACTTTAATAACTTAAGAAACTAGAGGTAGAAATTATACTTCTAGAGGTAGGTAAAAGGACTATAACCTCTATAACCTCTACTAAGATAGAGAATAATACCTAGGAACACCTTAATAAGGTAGTATATAAGAGGGGTATATTTCTAATACTTATAGCCCTAAAGGCAAAATATATACTTAAACTAAGAGACTTTATAGAATATAAGGGTAAAACCCTTAGAGAGTATAGAGAGTTCTTCTACTCCTATAAAATAGCATTCTACCTACTTCTCTAAGAGTTCTACTAAGATAGGGATAAAGTTATCTAGGTAATATAGTATCTTGCTAGCAACCTAAGAGAACTATAGTATATACACTATAAGTATATATTTAAAGTAAATAATATAGACTTTACCTAGAATTACTTTAAGTAATATTTACTAGACTTACTCTTAGATCCTATTAACTATACTCTAGAAGTAGCTATAGTGTACACGCAAGCTCTATAGTAAAAGGATTAAATAGTTTATACCTTTACTACCTACCTAGATATTCTAGAAAAGTAACTTACCCTCTATACTAAATAATAATATATTTAGCACCTTTTCTTTAAGCTTAGGCTAGAAATTTAATAAGTAATTACTAACTACTACTAGGTACTAGCTACTAGGGAGGACCTTATAGTATTAGGCTCTATACTTAAGTATAACCTATGCTAAGCATCCCCTCTATAGAAGTACTACTTATAAGGCAAGAGAGATAGAAAATATAAGGACTAAAGCCCTAAGAATAAAACTTTATCTTCCTCTAATAAACTAACTTATAATAAGACTATAGTTACCTATTTTAAGTGTTAGAAAGTAGGGCACTATACTAATAAGTGTAAAAGCACTTCTAACCTAAATTAGATCCTTATCTATATTAACTAAACAGGAAAAGGCAGAGCCTTACTCTAAACCTAGAGATAGTAAGGCATACCTAAGTTATAATCTTACTAGGTATAAAATTATAATGCCTATTAGGATATTTATTATAGTGTTGTTGTTCTAGTACTTATTCTAATTAGGGTTAGTGTTGTTAGTAAGCAACCTGCGCAAAACCTATACTAAACGTAAGTATTAACTTATTAAGTATTATTCTTATTATATAATATACCTACCTATCTCCTAACTATCTACCCTAGTGTAAAGCAAGTACTATTGCCTATAACTAGAACCTTATATAATAATACTTCTAAACTAATAGTTTTAGAGATAGTTCTATTAATAAGGTTAAATAGTTAGGGGCTGCCTCTAAGAGGCTACTAACAACCCCTAACTAACTCTCCTAATAAAGAGGAACACCTTATTAACCTTACTTAAGGCAAGCTACTATTAGCCTCTATAATAACTACTACTATAACGCTAGAAGAGCATATATAAGCTGTAGAAGTATAATATAATAAGCTTTAGAAGCTCTAGCGCCTTTAAGAACTTAAAGTAGAAATTATACTATTAGAAGCTAGAGAAGGGACTTAGACCCCTATAGCCTCTACTAAAGGAGAAGAGATTGTCCTAGATAACTCTAATAAAGCTACGTATAAGCAAGGCGTATCCCCTATACTAGTTACACTAAAAGTAAAGCACATGCTTAAACTAAAGGACCCTATAGAATATAAGGGTAGAAACCTTAAGGAACATAGAGAATTCTTCTACTCCTATAAGATAGCTTTCTACTTGCTTCCCTAGGAGTTTTATTAGGATAGAGATAAAGTTATCTAGGTAATATAGTATCTTGCTAGAGACCTAAGGGAACTATAGTACACGTACTATAAACACACGTTTAAAGTAAATAATATAGACCTAACCTAGAATTACTTTAAGTAATATCTACTAGACTTACTCTTAGACCCTATTAATTATACCTTAGAAGCTACTACAGCACACGCGCAGGCCCTATAGTAGAAAGATTAGATAGTTTATACCTTTATAACCTACCTAGATGTTCTAGAGGAGTAACTTACCCCCTATACTAAATAATAACGCGTTTAGCACCTCTTCTCTAAGCTTAGGCTAGAAATTTAACAAGTAATTACTAACTACTACTAGGTACTAGCTACTAGAGAGGACCTTATAGTGTTAGGCTCTATACTTAAGTATAACCTACGCTAAGCATCCCCTCTATAGGAGTACTACCTATAAGGTAAGAGAGATAGAAAGTATAAGAACTAAAGCCCTAAAAATAAAACTTTATCTTCCTCTAACAAACTAACTTATAATAAGACTATAGTTACCTATTTTAAGTATTAGAAAGTAGGGCACTATGCTAATAAGTATAAAAGCACTTCTAACCTAAATTAGATCTCTATCTATATTAACTAAATAAGAAAAGGTAGAGCCTTACTCTAAACCTAGAGATAGTAAGGTGTACCTAAGTTATAATCTTACTAGGCATAAAATGCACATATATTATATCTAGGGACATAACCCCTAATTACTACCTAGAGGTTATCCTAGATCTCTAAGCTAATATTAGCCTTATTAGCTAATAAGTAGCTATAGAGATAAGCCTTACCCTACTAAAGGGTGCTAACCTCCTATATTTAGGCTAGATTAGATTATAAAGGTAAAGTACTTATACTATATATATAATATAGGTGCGTATTACTAACAACATAGGTATAGAACACCTAATATAGACTACTATATATAGCGTTAACAAAGAAGGAGCCCTACTCCTCCTAGGAAACCCCTTCCTATAACAAGAATAGGTTAACCTTAACTATAGTAACTAGACTTAGTAGTAGGGATACACCTCTACTAGTATTAAACTAGTTTCT
>JAGKPY010000126.1:0-76476 GCA_022609225.1 Boeremia lycopersici
ATAGTTAGATAAAATTAGTTACTTATTTTATACTTAATTAGCTACTTTAGTCTTTAAGCTTTCTATAAATAAGTAAATAGCTATAAGAATAATATAGTAAATAGTATAGTTAACTAAAATAAAGTATAGTATAATATATAATAAGTTAAATAATTATAAGACTTTATATTATAGGGTTTCCCTAAAAGACTAACCTTAATCTCTTACTAAGTATACCTTAGGCAAGGGCTAGGCGTACGGAGCCCCTATATAGACTCTCTAAATCCTAAGGGCTTACACCCTAAGGATTCGTCTCACATTATATCAAACGATACCTAATTCTGCCCTTACCGGCACCTATCAAACCTGTGTTCGATTGCCTGCCTACAGTGACCTCACACTTTATAACTTTGCGCTACCTATGCTATAACTTAAAAATGCTACTATAAATAGAAACAGAGAAGCTCTTTGCGCCACCGCTATGCTGAATACCGTTTAATCCAATAGAAGCTACTTAATCTTCCTCGCCTCCGCCCTTGCAATCTCATCTGCCATATTATTCATACTCTCCATCAAGCCCTTTTGCGTTAGACTGCCGCCTCTACTGTGTCCGACACTGCCCCCGCCGCCAATGGTGCTTCCACTGACATTCCTCTGATGCCCTTGACCGGCTGCACTTGAGCCTTCGAGCACTAGTCTTCTTCGATCTCCTCCAGCGGCCATTCTGCCTGCGAACTGGTGCCAGCAATTCGGTGCCTGGAGGATATACTTCTCCATCGCAATCCTGAACCTGTTGCGATAATCCTTGGGCGACGTGATGGTGGGTTTGTTCTTGCCACGGTCTTTGATCCAAGACTCAAGCTTCTTGTCCCAGGTGTATGTGCGGATGCAATCGATGATACCAACAATAATCTCGTGCTCATCGTCGTCGAATCCAGCCATAAGCGAGTAGTCCATGACGTTGTTCTGAGACAGGAAGAGCGTATCGTTCCAGACACTAGCTTTTAGTAGCTTTTTGGTGTGCTCGCGTACGAAGATTGGGGTTTCGGAGTAGATCAGATCCACGAGGTTTTCGTCGAGAAGAACTTCGTCGCGCTCGCCCGTCGACTGGATCTTGCGGTTTCGCATGCTGCCTTTGAGGTCGTAGCGGCGGTTGGGTTCACGGTCGTAGAATAAGTTCTCCATGACCAACATAAACCAGTCGAAGTCACGGCCTGTTGGTGTCTTAATCTGGACCTGGAAGAGGCCGAACATTTTTGCTATGACAGATGGCAATTGCCTGAACAGATTTTGATGCGTAAAGGCAAAATAGTTGGGAGCAAAGCGGAAGAACGCTTGGACTTCAATCGGCGACAGAGATTTGAGGATGAAGCGGTCATCGAGAGTTTTGAGGAAGATGGACTTGGATTTTCCGCCTTTTGACTCGAACTTGGAGCAGCGCGATAGAGATTCGACAAAGCGGTCTGCGACACCACATTTCCGGCGAAGCGCGTCGAACGACTGCGCGTAGAAGATCTTGCACTGGGCCTTGACACCGCGGTTGGCAAAGCCATATCGAATGTTGGTATTCTTGTCGTGGAGTAGGTTGCGCTCGATTGAGCCTTCCATGGACTCCATGTCGAGGCCATTTGGATCGTCACGGAAAGACTGGAGCTTGGCTAGGTAGTCAGGGCTGGAAAGAGCTAGTGCGATGATTGAGCTGGGCTCGTCTTCACGGACAATGATGTCCGAGTCCTCCCAAACGTGCTCGATCTGCGCAAATGGATAATCCAGAGGCGCCCATCCGCTTGCCGATCGCTCTGACCAAAAGTTGGTCAGCATCTTCAGTAACGTCGTCTTTTCATGCCTTGGAAGTTCCAATGAAGCATCAAGCTGAGAGTCGCTCATATTGAGTAGCTGCGAACTGGAAATGCTGTCTGGCAAAGGAACATCCTCTGGAGCCATCTCGACATCGCTTGTGTCATTCTCAGCATCAGAAGCGGGGTGACTGTCCGGCTTTGGCGAGTCTTCGCTGTCCGCTTGAACGTCCACCATGTCCACACCATGGCGCTCATCGACCGGCGATTCGGGGGTTGTAGTGTTGTCTGTTGTTTCTGTAATCGCACTATCGTTAAGCGTGCTGTTATCAACGCTTGTACGCGGAAGGGATTCAGTCTGCACATCCTCATCGGACGCTGTATTCTCCTGGACGGCATCATGGACATCCTTGTAGACTTCAACAATGGGCTTGGATGATGCAAGCGGATACGCGCGGACTTGTCTGTCTCTTGCACGGAAGCGTTCGCGCGTGCGCTCTTTCTGGAATTCGCGTGATAATTGCTCAAAATGCTCAGCCAGCTTTGACACCTTGGACGCTTGGGTCTTGAATGGTACGGAGCGAGGAATCCTTGACGCGGATCTTTGCTTCGAGATGCCGAGCCGTAACCGCTCAGTCATGCGTTCTAGTGCTTTCTGCGAGTCGTTGAACGTTGGGCGGAGGGCCTCTGGTTTGTGAGGCACCATAGGTGGAGCTGTCGACTGATGTTTTGGAATGTTACCAGGTTGCGATTGAGTACGTGCCAGCGCGGCGGGCCTTGCAGGCGTCTCGCGCCGGATGGTCTCTACAAGTCGTGGAATCTTACTCTCTAGTGTCATGTGAGGCGATGGTGACGGCGACGGTGAACCTTGCATATTCTCAATGGCATCCGCTAATGACTTGTCAATTGGGTTTATCTTTGGATGGCTTGTTGGCGTAGGGGATCCAGGATCGATTTGCGTGCCATCTGGGGACAGTGTTGGCGTTTGAGGAGGCTGATCGACATTTGCTGCACTACCAGGGAAATCTGACGATACGGCGAGGTCGAGATGTCGCACATCTTCTCGTTCTACTGCTTCGCGCGGTGTTTGAATCGGCTGGTCAGGGATGACTTTGACGGGTGTCGACGGTCGTTCTGCTAGAGGAGTGGCGTCTGCGTCCAAGGGCTGATCGCCATCCTCCTTCACCACAGAGGTCAGCATGTCGGTGGCCTTCTCGGGGGACATATTTGACGGCATCGGAGTTAGCGCTAGTGATTCGTCTTTGTCGTCGTAACCAGGCTCGTCATCACCAGACTCTACGCCTTCGTCTACTGAAGTCAATGACGTGCTAGACTCGTCGCGCTCAAGGAAAAGCTTCTTCAGCTGTAGGGTGGCGAGTCTTCGAATGTCTTTCTCGGACGGAAAGAACATTTGTTCAAAATCGACAAAGGCCTCGTCCCATGCGATGGCTCTTTCTTGTATCGCACGAATGGCGCGGTTGAGTGGGATGATCTCGTAGTACTTGGAGTTCATGTACTTGTCCTGTAATTTGTGTCGAAGGAATTCGTGCTCGTCGTTTACGCGTTTGATCAGGCGCTCAACCTCGGCCGTACACGCTTCGACCTTTTCGGGAATGACACTCTCCACGTGGATGCTTCTAATGCGAGAACGCACCGAGGCCATGAAACAGTCCAAGCGCTCTTCAATCTTCAAGTATTGTTCGTTTTTGAGCTTCAGGTCTTTGTCCACTTTCCAGGTGATGTTTGGCCTTGGAACAATGACCTCGTACATTGGTACGGGATCATACTGAATGCGGAGCGCAACGTTGTTGTAGCCAAAGTAACGTACGTGATCCTTGTGAATATCGTGAGAGCAAACGCCCGAGCGGGGATGCAGTTGGGTGCTCCAGAAAGTCAGTTCTAGGTACTTGGCAAAGGAATACTTCCAGGTCCACTCAGACATGGGAATAGGTTGCGTTTCCTGGCTGCAAATTCTGCAAGCGCTCCACATCAAAATCGCCTGGTACAGGCCCTTCAACTTGGGAGGATGTTTCTGGACAACGACGGTCATTTGGCCCTCGCCATGCACGTACTGACGTGAGTGATCAACCATTCTACGGTTGCATCCATCAACTTCGCAGACGATGCCTGCGGATGTGCAGAGATCCTCGACGTACTGTCCAAGAGTGCAGTCAGGGGTGAACCCGTCATCGTAGTCGTGCTCCTGGTAGAACCCTAGGGCGATGATCTCGGGGCCAATACAAGGCGTCGAGGTAGTGGTGTTGACCACACTGTACAGAACTGCAATCTTTTGATGGCTGAAAGGATCGTATAAATCCGTGTTTCCTGAGAGGTATGCCTCCCATTGCCGTTTTTGCGTCTCGTAGTTGTGGAGGGCTTTGTCATACTCGGATGCGTGGACAGCAGACAGGAATTCACGGACTGGTTTCGAGGCTTTCTCAACAACGCCATGGACCATCTCTGGCTGGACAAGCTCAAATTCCTGGTCGGGTGTTCCTTCACCATCTTCGTCCGATTCAGCGTTATACTGATCTTTCTTCCCTCGAAGATGATGCAGCTTTCTCTCGTATTGACGAGCCTGTTCCAGGAGATAAGGCTGCATAAACTTTACAAACGGCGATGAGGAAAGCACCTTTGTGCGGTGGTTTTCCACCAGATCGCTGTAGTATGAGGGGGCGGCATCTCCAGTCGCTGTGATGCCGTCGGATGGTGCTTCGATTCCGGCTGCAAGCGCTATTGCGGTGTTGATGTTTTCCTTGCGCCCTTCATTATCCAGAGCATGTGGATCCACGACCGATTCCGTCGGCGTATCAACAAATTCATCTCGCATGAGACAGGTTTCGAGGCGAAGGTTGTAGACGACATAGCTCATAAACTCGGTGACACGCTTCAGCTTGACAAGGTCATCGTTCTCTGCGCCTCGCAAGATGATGGTACAGCCCAGATCTTTCTGGCACCCAGACAGATATATGTATGTCTTCTTTGTGTTCCCATGAACGTATGTGCGCACATCGAAGCTACCGCAACGTCCCAAGTGAGATGGGTCTATCGCAAGCTTATCCACGGATGAGATCATTCGCGATTGCGTACATCTTGCAACAGCATTCAGCACGGTGGGCTTAACGTTGTAGACCACAGCGATACCCTCCTGATCGAGGAACTCGAGCGCAAGGCCAGAGACATTGCGCTGCACCAGTAGGACGTGTGGACGAAGGGCTGCGATACGGCTGACCAGATTGCGCAAATACTCTCGCTCTTGTGCGATGACAGGCTCCAGGCTCATGAAGTGCGCCTGGTGTCGGGCATATTCAATCGCAAAGGTTATGATTATGATCCTTGGGCTGGGTATATTACGCGGCATACTGCGGAGGGCGACATTCTTCGAAAAAACCACACCTGACACGTATGCTGTGTCGCGAGGTCTGCCACCTGGGATTTTTTTCAGCTTTATGTAATTCCGCACATCAATGTCGTCGCCCCTATCCACATCTGGGTTGACATCATCGGTGCATTGCCGCAGGATTGGGATGAGCGCCTTCTCCCAGCTAGACACATGCGCAACGCCTGCATCGCACAGCATCTGTGTGAGGAGTTTCCGGGCATGATCAAGACTGGCTTTGTTGAGCTCGACTTTGGGGAATATGCCACCCTGCATAGAAGCACTGCGCGTCATCTTTGTGCCTGGTGGGGTTGGAGACGGAGATGGCCGGAGCTGTGGAGTGCCGGACTGGGAGCCCAACCCGACTGCACCAAGGCCTGCGGTGAAGGGTCGCAGCAGGTTTTGGCTCTTGGCTCGTCGTGGTGAGGGCCGGTGGTGTGTAATGCTACTGACACTCATGTTCCGCCGCCTTGGTGGTCGTACACCGTGTCGACTTGCGATGCTCACGTTGTCACTATCACGAGCAGGACCACTCTTCTCTCCTGAACGCGACTTGCCCTTTTTCATTGCTGCGAAAAGACTACCAAACCCGCTTTTATCACCCTCGAGCCCAGTGCCTGCAGACGTATCTGTATCCAGGGCTGCAAAAATGCTTGGATGGTCCTCCTCGCTGGAGTTGTCGTCTGACATGAAGGGCGCAAGGTCGGGGTCGATGATGTTGTCATGATGGAATGCGGGCAAGCTTGTGTGGCTTCTGGTGGTCTCATGGAGGTACTGGTGAAATGGCGCTCGGTCGTCGTGCTTGACGTGGCGCATGTGTTGGTGTTTGGAGTGATGGCGTTTATGGCTTGACGAGCGTGGCCTGCCACTGAGCGATCGCAGCGACCGTGACGAGCTTGGCCTGGCAAGGGTCTGAGTGCCGACTTCGATTATGTGCGATCGGCGCTTCTTCTCACTCCCGCTCTTCCGTGACATGGGTATGCTGATGGTCGGAGTGCCGATCTTTGTGTGGTCGTGTTGCTGGTGACTCGCGTCATCATCGTAGTGATGAAAATCCTCGACCTGGTTGCTGCTGTCGTAGATGGAGGCCTGATCTCCTTCGTCTGTATAGTCAGAAGAGTCATCGTCGTGGCCGTAGATGATATTTTCGCAAGGCTTGCACACTCGCAGATTGCCTGGCTGGCCGAACAGCTTCCCCGAGACGATGGAGGTGCACTTGGAATCGAAGATCTGGCCACAGGTACGACAGTGGTGCTTTCGTCGGAAAGTTGTGAAGGCATCTCCGCAGTTGAAACAGTCCTTTGCGTTCTCGTCTCTCATCCAGAACTCGCGGTCCAGTATCTTCCTGCGCATCTGCGTAAAGGCGCTGCGTGGCATGCTATTGACAGCAGGACTTGCATGGGCCTGGCGCTGGATCTCTCTGATGGGAGGGACGGTTGGGGCGCGCATTGTTGAGGTGGTGATGACGGAGCTGATGCCATCGGAGGAAGACGTGCGCGAGGTCTGGAAGCCCGGCAGATGCGAAGGGCCGACCTTGAGCAGTGGCGGGCGCTGCGGCTCTGGGGCGATGACGGGTGTTCGGGCGCTGGCAATGACGGGAGTTGGAGCGCTGGCGGTGACGTGCGGCTTCTCGGTATCCTCGGAGCCGTTGTCAGACTGATGGTGGGGGTTGGCGGGCGGCAGGCGAGGCGACTGGAACTGGCCGTCGGATCGAAAGCTGGGGCTGTCACGGACGGCATCCGAGGGATACTTGTAGCCGGTCGTGTCCACAGGCTTGTCGCCGTCCACAACGACCATGTCGTCTTCCGTGTCGTCGCTTTCGTGGGCGCCGTATTCCATGTTGCTCCGCTTCCGGCGCAGGCTGGGGTCGCGGACGGGGGCAAAGCGCGGCGAGCGCGAGGTCGGGGCGGTCGGGGCGGGCGGGGCGAAGTCGTTGACGGAGCCATTCTTGGGCTGGTCAAAGGCCGAGGCGCTCTGCACGCGCGAGTGGGTGCTCACGGGGCTGTGGGCGAAGGAGTCGTCGTCGCGGAGCGGGCGGGCGGGCTCGACGGCGGTGGCGATGGAGGGCCGCGAGCGCGTGGTGTGCAGCGAGGTCTTGGAGCCGTTGAGGGAGAGCCTGCTCGGGAGGGTGGCGTTGGACACGGTCGAGTCGCGCGACGGCGGCGGCGGGAGGTCGGGGAAGGCGGCCGACGAGGGCGACTGCAGACGCGGCGAGGGGGCCGCGCCGACGACGGGCGACGAGGTCGAGGTGGCGGCCGGGCTGCGTGCCACGAGGCTGGGGCGCGAGCCGGGGCGCTTCCTGGACACGGTCGAGTCCGAGTGCAGGTCCTTTGCAGCGCCCACCGAGGCGCGGATGCGGCTGTACAGGCCGCTGAGGCCGCCCTGCACCAGCTCGATGCCCTTGGGCTCGCCGGCGGCGGGCGGGGCGGGTGGCGCCGTTAGGTCGTCGAAGGTGGTGAGCGAGTGCGAGTGCGAGGCGGAGCGGTGCAGCTGGTCCAGCGCGTCGGCCAGCGAGTCGCGCGAGGCGCTGGCCATGGCGGCGGCAGGGGCAGCGGAGGGCTGCTACGGGCGGCGGGGGGCTGCTGCGAGCGGCGGGGGGCGGCGGGGGGCGGCGTGGAGGGTCTCGGGCGGACGCAGTAGCCAGCAGCAGCCAGCAGCATCGGGGAGCGGGGCGCGGGGAGCTGGGGCCGTGTCGAGGGCACGCGCAGGGCGAGCAGGCCGGACAGCACGAGCAGCTGTCAGGACGGCGGCGACGGCGGCGACGGGGACGGCCTGCTGCGCGGCGACTGCATGCTGCGCGGGACCAGCGGTGGCTAGCGAGCCAGGCCAGACGTCGCGGTGAAGGGCCCAGGCAGCCGAAGCGCACGGGCACGTCATGGCCGCAGTGGGGTGGACCCGCCCCGCGAGGTCTGGTCCTGCGCGAGAGAGGCGCGGGCACTGCGCCGAGAGCGAAGCAGCTGCGCGTCCAGCGTCGTGTGCCGGCTCTGCGCGCCATGGCCGTGGACCTGCGCGCATGGCTGCACGACGAGCTCTCCGTCCAGATGGCGCTCGGCGACCGCTGGCTGGCAGACCAACACAGCCAGCGCGACCAACGCAGCCCGCAGCACCGCGACCGGCGCCCACCCGCCGAGGGCAAGTGGCTCGGCCTCTACCACGACAACGGCTCCAGCCTCGACATTGCCGGCCCTGGCCGCTGGCGCGCAGAGCAGCCGCACGTGCTGGTGCTCCAGGTACGATGCGCTGCCCCAGCCGCTGCCTCAGCCGCCGCCCCGATCTAACGCCCGCAGACGGACCCGCTGGTTGTGACTGACGGCTGCCACCACACCGAGACGGCCCTGACGCGCTCCTGCCGCGCCGCCCTGCGCGCCCAGCACCCCGCCCGCACCATCGACGCCGGCACTGTGTGGGCTGTCGAGCGCTACACGCTCCAGTGCACCGCGTACGGGCCGCCGCGCCGCCACCTGCTTTTGCTCCTCGACGCCCTGACCTGGGCTGGCCGCCTGCCCACCGTCCGCGCCGACCCTGCACGCGCGCTGCTCCGCCACGACGACATCGCTGCCGCCCTGCACCAGCTCCGCGCCACGCGCCTCCGCGACGACCATCGATGCTTGCGCGCGCCGCCCGCGCCAGAGGAGCCCTCGCCCCGCGGCCTGCACACCATGGCCGGCGCAGAGCAGTCGCCCGACCGCGACGCGTCCATGCACACCCAGATGCCCTTTGGCACGCAGATGCACCACCCAATGACGTCGCGTCGCGATGACAGCCCCGCCTTTGTCGGCACAAACAGGCTGGAGCCCGTGCTGGCTGGCAACACACAGCGCGCAGAGCTGAAGCCTCGCTCGGGCCTCTCGGGATCGGAGCTGCTTGTGCTTCTGCAACCAAAGCCGCCGCCTCCACAGTCTGCAGATCGCCTTCACACGAGTGCTGCACAGTCTAGGAGCCTCCCAGAACGTGCTGCAACCACCCCCCGAAAAACTGCACCCGAACGAGCACATCAAGAGAGCCTGGGCGAGGTGGTTGCAGACGCAACTCAGAATGTCTCACACACGCGCAACAAGCGGAAGCGCGAGTCCAACCACGACTCACCGCCAGCCAACCCACCTGCAAAGAAGACGTCGTTTCCAGAGCATGAGCCCAAGCGAAGCCGAGCCAGCGTCATGGACAAGTTTGCCGCCGAATGCTCGTGGATGAAAGGGCTTGCCCTCAACCGCGCCTCTTCGACCGTGCCTGACCATCAGGCCCTGATCCTGCAGAAACCTGAAAGCTGGTACAAACCAGAGACGGGCCAGCGCTCGGTCAACGAGATACCGGTCCAGATACTCATGGCTCTCAGCAGAGTGGCAGACGAAGCCGCCGCCCTGGAAGGTGCCACGAGCTCTGCCTCGTACCACGAGACGGATCCGTCATCTGGCTCGTATCCTCCCAACTCTGCTCCTCAGCCCATGGAGGAGCAAAGCAGCGAGCCAGAGGAGGAGGCTCCGACCAGTCCAGTCTCCTGGCACACCTCGCCCTCGCCTGAACCTCCACAACACCCGGCGTTTTCGCGCCAAGGGCTCCCGCCCGACTCGAGCGCTGAAATGACAGACCATGTTGCAGAACCTGCCGTGTCGCAGTCGGCCGCGAGACGCACCCAATCCCCGCATTCCATCTTTCCTGCTTCGTCTCGCGAGGATATGGGGGACCTTCCACCATCGTCGCCTCCCGCTCATCAGACAGCTGCTGACAGTGACGACGATATGGAACTGGAGACTTCCGTTCCTCAAGCGCTGGAGGACGACTCACAGGCACCGCCACGCCCTCGTCCGAATCATTTACCTTGCCCCGAGCCGCAGTCAAGCTCGGTCGTACAGGTAAAAGAGACGCCTTACGTAAAAGGCAAAAATCGCCAACAACCTGTCCTCGCCATATCACCGCCAACCCAACGATCGAACGGGGAATCACATTCGTCATCTGCTTCTATGATACGAGGTACCTACCAAGATCAGACTTTCTCCGTGGTGGAAGAGACCAGACTAGATGCGCTTGAACAACACAACGGCGATAACCAACAGCGTGCAACGAGCACCATCCCAGCTTTGCAGGAGCGCAACGTCCAAGATACATCTGTGTTTGACGTGTTTGGGAACGACGACCCTGTGTCACACCAAATCCAGCAGGTCGGCGAAAGGCGAGCAAACTACTTGGAAGCACAAGCAATCGGGCTTGTACACCCAGAACCAACGCCAATGTCGGCTCAACTTCCACCCAAAGACTCAAGCTCTGACAAGAGCGCCCTCACAATGCCTTTACCAGCAATAAATCCGACAAGACAACTGTCCGCTACACCAAGTCTGTCTAAGCGTAAGCTTGAGACATCTCCCCCTCCCGAGCGCAGACGTTCAAAACACAAGAACTTGAGGCGTGTGAAGTTTGGCGGTGGCAGACTTGGAAAGTCCGAGGGTGAGAGACGGCAGTCTACTACCAGCGCCGACAGCAGACGGGGCTCGGTCAGCAGTTTCTCGGTACAGCAGGCTGCAGATACGAAGGTTGCAGACGAGAAGGTGGGAGACACCAAGGTGGCTGACTCAGATGTTCAAGATTCGAGCAAACTTGCCGAAGCAGATACTGCCGTAGAGCCTGAAATGTCTCCTCGTCACCAGAGCTTGTACGCTCCACCAAGCCCGGTGCTGCGCCCAGCAGCGGTACTTCCTGCTACGTCAATGTCTGAAAGCGTCGGTAATGCTGAGGCCGTAAAGGAAACATCTGAGAAGACTGTTAAAAGTCAGATTGTTGTCGAAGACATCTTCAAGATGCAACAGCAGCCCTTGGTCGAAAGCCCTCTAGAATCTCCAGCGACAGTCTTTGGAAAATTCAAGACGGCATATCCCGAGTATCAGGGCAACATCAAACACTTCACAAATCAGTGTACACTCATAGAAGAGCTGGATCAACAGGACAAGATGGTGCCTAAGTGGATGTGGGATGACTTCATCATCCGTAACCAGACTGATTATAAAGCCTACGTAAGCGACTGCATCGACGCCGCAGAAGAGCAAATGTCGTACATTCGCTTCTACAAGGACAATATCCGCGACGCAGTTTACAAGAAGGGTGTCGTCGGGACAAGAGCTACACTAATGGAGGCACTCCAGCAGCTCAACGTCCAACCTCAGGCAAGGGAACCGGTTCAGCTGCCCATGGAGCAGGAGGTTGTTCGACAGCATCAACAGATCTCTCCATCACTCGAGCGACAGCCCAAACGTGCTCGGCAGTCACTTCTCCCATCCACGCAGCTGCATTCTCGGCATCCCAGTCAGCCATGCCCTCGACAATTTGCCCACCGAGAAGATGAATCAGCAATGCCGCCACCTGCTCAGCAAATAATTACACCAGCAAAGAACAAGAAGTCATCGCGCAAATCTCTCCCTTTCTCAATCCCCATTAATGCGACTTCCAGCGCTAGCAATCCATCACATATCCGCCACTCACTCCCCGCAACTTCATCCCGCGCCACCCCCACAGCCTCCGCCCAGCCCGCATCCGCCCGTTCCAAAGCCCCATCTGACTTTGGCGACAAGCTGCGTGGCTACGCCGCTGACATCCCTCTGTCCTCCACAGAGAGCAGTACCGGTAACCTGTTTCGCGACTATGTGCGTGCAAGCAAAAAGATGACCAGCGTCACGGGCAGCAGAAAAGTAAGCTCCACCCCGACGCCTGGAACAGAGACGGCGCACCACAGGCGCTAAGACTCACAGGTCGATTCGAGTAAGCCGTGGCCTGAGAACTTGGACGATAGGCCCGATGTGCGACATCTGCCGCGGAGCAAGGTTGATGTTTTGGCGTGGTCTGACAAGTTGTAGTTGGTCTGACGAGTTGTAGTTGGTCTGACGAGTTGTAATTGGCCTGACGAGTTGTAGTTGGCCTGACGAGTTGCAAGTTAGGCACAGTCTGTTGTGTGGTCAAAGAGGGACCACGTTTGAATTTTACAATTTGGGGTGAACATGTTTTTGGTGCCGAGGCGATAATATACCCAAACTAGCAGTAGAGCATTGGAGGAATTGATACGTGGTATTGATAGCCCGAGTAACGGGTGTTCCAAGCACATTGACCTTTTGTTCGTCAAAATGAGATTCAATGTCATTGTCGACACGGACGAACCGCATAAGCCGAGCACGAATGCTGGCGTTTACCAGGCTCCAGCGCTTCGTTTGCACGTGTCCGTCCTGCGCCAGGTAGCAAATTGTGAGTGCCTGTCGAGCTTGGTGAGTGTCCACGCTGAAGTGAATTGATATCGGCTTCACCTTTCACTGTCACCTGTGGTATTGAACCAGTCAGTTCGACTCCGCAGGTCAGCCATCAACCTTGCAAGTCAGTCATCAACTCTCTTGTTTGACCGCCAGATCAGCAGACCGGTCGTCACCTTTTACTGTGACTCTGGGACTAACTTGACCTCTTTGAAGGTTGTACGTCGGCCTTGCAGACCAACTCGAATTTCTCGCAAGTCAATCGTTACTTCTGCAGGTCTGCAGATACTTTATCGGAGTCTGTAAACACCTGTCGAAGCGCCGCACAACATGGCATCCATGAGTCGCAGCTACCACACGCCCCGACTCACCAACACCGCAACACCCACCTCCCCAACGCCACACATTACCGTAGTAGGTCCGCAAATCGTTAATTATCTCGCAACCACGGATCCGATACCCCAAACATGCTCACTCACGCCCCCTGAACTTGCCCCGGACCCGGCACGCCTCCAACAAGATCTCTACCTCCTGGCCCTCTTTCTCGACAACACAACTCTGCATTGGCGCCCTTCTTGGTTTCCCCCGAACCCATCCCCCCTAGGCGTATGGACCCTCCACAATCCCCCCAACATCGTAACAACACGACTCCCGTGCCTTCATGGCCGCGAGAGGTTCACGCGCCGCCCACGACGTCCCGACGATCCCGCGCCGCTATTTATCAAGGACTGGAAAGCGTGGGAGACTTATTGTGAAAGGAGCGGGGTACCTGTAGACTTCTTGGGGGCGGCACATATGGAGCTTTTGCACATGGCCACAGACGACTATTCAAGATCAGAGTTGAGGAGGATGAATGAAGTTGAAGGCGTACTTTATCCCGAACCTCCGACACGAGGCAGCTACATGCTCGCCTCCGCGGCGTGTGAGACGCTGTTACCGCGCAGGTTTCGGGGATTAGTGGAGGGTGAAGGCGTCGTTGTTGAGGCAGGTGGGAGGTTGAGGGTGGCAGTCAAGGAGGAGGAAAAGGACAGGGTGGGCCTAAGTAGGGGATATAGGTGGAGTTGTGTGCCATGGACGGGTGCTATGGAGGAAGGCTGCCGGCCGTTGACATTAAGGCTGAGGGGGTGGAATGCGGGAAAGTGAGTGCATGGTAGAATGGTTGGTATGGGTTAGTGGGCGTCATATTGGATGTGCGAATCCTTGAATCTTGCTCAAAGACTTCTGGGATTGGCTTGAGACCTTAAGTTGGTAGGGACTTGTCTGTGATTCAACCGTGTCGGGTACACCACACAGTACCGATCGAATATTACCTGGTTTACGGGTATTGCTTCACAGCTTGTCAGTCCAAAAAGGCAGACCAGGTATTTGCCCTGGTCCCCATTTTGCAATAATACACGTCACACTGGCACTGCATATCAACCCGACGCTCCGAGACGATTTATCGCGGTATTCCGCCCTTCTCACGCACGACCGCTTGTTCACTAATCGTCCGCATCTGATGGAGGTTAGCTTTGCGAGGACCACATCAAGCGACATTGCGGTTGCTGAGGAACATGTCCACCGCTATCTTTCCCGTATTTGACTTTGCTGTGACGCAGATGAATATATCTTCTGATTGGGTGGTTCAACCCAACCTTGGAAGCCGTCGAACTGGACTATCTTCACGTCGCTTCATCGAGCTAACCCGAAGCATTTAGCGCGTTCATGTAGGAACCCGTCGTCCAAGGTTCGCGCTACTCCATCTAAAATACGACTCCACACGCTTGACTATGATGTAAAGCTAGAGGTCACTGTGCATCCCCTAAAAACCCGTTTACTTCTGCCTAGAGAACCCAACTACAAAAGCCTCAATAACTCGGTGCATCCATCCCATTTCCGTTCACATCCTCTCATCATGTCAACCAACTACTCTCTCTACAGCATCCCTGCATACTGGTTCATCTCCCTTGTCCCTCATGCCTACGCCGTACGCCCTACATCTCCATCCCTCGCACTACCAAACTGAACCTCCCTAGATCAGCGTGGCAAAGAGCGCCAACAACGGCGTCTGGAACAACATCAATCCGCGTAACACTGCCTACCTCGAGAAAAACGTGCCCACACATGCGCTCGCGCGGTATGAGCGCGCCGAGGCCGCGCATGCGAATGGAATGGAGAGCGCGCCCTTTTTCGTAGGGGCGGTGTTGGCGGGAAATTTTGTGGGTTTGAATGCGTGTAAGTCCTATATCCGTGATAGTGGCGCTGCGTTGGGTACAGCTAACATGTGTAGCTACGATGAATGCGTATACAGGGTTTTATGTTGGGTCAAGAGTGGTGTATAACTTGCTGTACATCAACACAACGACGTTGAAGAAGTCGAGAGCGCGCTCGATGGTGTGGATTGCGGGGGTTGCAAGTCTGCTTGTGCTGTGGATTAAGGCTGCGAATAAGATGTGCGTGAACTTATAGGACAATGGATTCCCTTCGCACAGTAGATATATAATCGAAGTTGACACTCAGCCTGGGGCTCAGCCTAGACAGTCAAGCATGTGCTTCTACTCCCCTGATATTGGCCTGCTCCTCGGGCTGGTTAGTGACAGCAGGCGTACCGACCAGTCTGCTTTCGCTCGACATTTCCACTTCAGGAACGGGTGAAGTTACCCTTCCGTTCTCAATCGTTTGATTTACCAGAAGCAATGGAACACCTTGTACAACCACGGACGATAGACTTGCTTGCTCGTCACTGCAACGTGGTCGAAGTCCATTTTCTGGATACTCTGGCGGTTTAGTGGATTTGCGTTTTGACATGTTGTCTGAGATCGAAGTTCCCGAGGTAAAAACTGATGGCTCGAGATTGTCCACGCCTGTTCAGAATTCTCTGAAGTGATGGAGTCTGAGTGGAGTACAGGGGTGATGCTCGTGGCTTACAGGGCTGGTGGATTAGCGGCTCAGGTGACCGCGCGCAGGAGCGCGACTGCCGGCGACCGACGTGCTGCCCCACTCACACATTGCAGCCTGCAAACGCCGCAGCACGCGCGCGGTAGAATGCTCACTTCCGCCCCCTGAACGATCCGTCTCGACCGCAATGCGATAACGGTCGCCTACACTCGCCGTCGGTATGTGGTTCCTGGAGCACGAGTCGCTCTTCGGCGGCAAGCGCATCTGGCTGCGACCCGGGACGCAGCAGCTCTTTGGTCGCACAAAGGCCAGCGGAGAAGGAGAAGGACAGACGTGGAAGATCGATAACAAGGCTGTCTCGCGACAGCACGTCATCATCAAAGTCCTTGATGTGGCTCCAGACGTCGGCACCAAGCTGCACACCCGATCGCAGGTCGAGGTTACAGATCTCAGTTGCAGGCAGGGCACTGTAATCGACGGGCGGCAAAACTTGAAGAGCAAGAAGAATGATGACGGGTCGATGGACTACGCAAAAGCCATACTGGAAGGCACCCAGCACGAGATTCGGCTGGCCCAGAGCTATGAGCCGTTCAAGGTCACCTGGAAACCGCTCGTTTTTACATACGCCTCGAAAGAGAGCAAGGAATCAAAGGCCCGTAGCGCGAGGCTGCATGCACTCGACTTCAAGACCACAACAGACTTTATCTTCGGGAAGACGACCCACGTTGTGTCCCAGAAGCGCAACCTGCCTCGCGTGCTTTCAGGGCTTGTCGCTGGCAAGCACATCGTGACGGAAGATTTTCTTGACGCTGTAATAGAACGAGCCACTTCTACAAAGGACTGCGATTTTGGCTATGTACCTTCGCCGTTGGAAGAATCGTACGACGACCAGTGGCCAAAAGAGGAAGAGTACACTCCGCCAACAGCTACGGAACCTGTTCCCCGGCCACAGGAGATGCTCAGGCCTGACACCTCGCGGTCAGAGGTTTTCTCCAACCTCACATTCGTCTTCTTGGACGAGAAGCAGCACAGTAGCTTGCAAGATCCCATTACTGGTGGTGGTGGGAAGGCGTTGCTCTACGAGCTGAAGCATGGCGAAACAACTGTTCAACAATATGTCGACTACGTCCGAAGCGTAGCCGGCAAGAAAAAAGGGAGTCGTGCAAACAAAGATAAGCTTCCCGTGATTACGGTCCGCCTGCCAATTGCAGCAGACAGCTCGGAGGATTGGGCTGCAAATTTCCTGAACGGCGTTGACAGGGCACTGAATCAGCGCTCAATCTTCCAAAACGAGTTTCTCGATATCGTCATCACCAAGAACAGAGCTACGCTACAAGAGTCGCCGGAAAACGACCCTGAAGTTGCACCAAGCGCACCACAAGCTGCGATTCGACAGCCTTCTCAGGACACACCAGCAGTTAACGCACTTCCCGAAGCATCTGAATCCTCTGTCCCTACCGATGAGCCCCTCAAGTCGAATCCGCGCAAACGCATACATCGTCCGAAGACTACAAGTCGATTCACCGGTTTCGATGACTACGAGCCGCCTCCAAAAGTTCGCAAGATTGAAGACACCCAGATGGGGGATGTCATACAATCAGTGCCACAATCTGCTCGAATGGCGACGCAGGCGTCAGGGACTGCTACCACCTCCACAACTCAGACCCAGACCCAGAACCGCACACAACGTCGGCTCGCACCGCCGTCACCTCCCCACGAAACTATTGAAAAAGAGGAGCAGATGGATAGTTTGTTTCCTGCTGCAGCAGAGATCAAGCGCCGTCGAGCAGCCACACGCGCGCCTTCAGCGTCCGTCGAGCCTGAGACCAGCACACCTGTTACTCAACCCAGAAAGCGCGGTGTAGAAGCTCTTGAAAACCTGCAACGGGTCAGACAGAAAGCGGACAAAGAGATCAACGTTCGCGAGCAGACGCGGCTCCGCATGCAAAGGGAGGAGGAACGGCGCCAGGCTGACGAGGAGAGTCTGCGGCAGCAACTCGAAGGTCTTGATGTCGAGGCGATGAAGAACCTCGCTGTGATTGAAGAAATGGAGGTCTTGCCCCGCGCGCAACGCAACGGCGATAACCTGCGCACACCGGCTGAAGCTCGCGCCAAGGCAAGGAACGACAGATGGGATCCGGCCTGGAATGGGCGCAAGAACTTCAAGAAGTTTCGCCGGCGCGGCGCAGAAAAGGGCCTCGTTTCACACAAAGTCATGGTCCCGCTCGAAGCAGCACCTCTACAGCAGAACTTTGGCGACTCGGCATTCCTCCTTGATGACATCGAGCCGCGCCCCAGCGGCTTCGCGAGGAGACAGCGCACTGAGGCAGTGAACGAGCCCGAGTCGGAGACGGAGACGGGCTTTAGGGGGAGGAAGAGTAGGGCGCAGTCGCAACGCCCGACGCAGTCGCCACATGAAGTCATCGATGTGGAAGACAGTGGGCCAGATGATGAGGAGGTTGTCGAGGTCCGGACGCAGAAGAGTAGTGGCAGGACGCAGCGCGTTGTCGAGACACAGGTATCTGAGCCTGCAGGCAGGAAGAGGGCTGGCAGTGCGGCGAGCGGGCCGGCGGCTGCGAAGCGAAGCAGGGTCGTAAGAAGAGATGAAGACAGCGATGATGAGGAGACTGGGTTCAGAAGCAAGCGGAGGTAGGCGGATTCTCCACAACACGTCCAGCGTAGGCATCTTGCAGCATAGCGAGCGATACCCTAGCATATTATATGAGCATATCAAGTTGCATCGAGCGTGCGAGGCATATGCTCAAGGAGCCAAGGCCTGCGTGGAGCTGACACTATTGCATGTAGACAATCATAGCTATAACCATAGCAGTACCCGAACGGCGCGCCACCGAGTCCCTAGCCTATACAACTCTTCTTTCCTTCCCGGCCAGCTCACACCAGCTCTATACGCCGGTCGGCTCGCCAGGAGCGCTGTTCTCTCTCTCTTTTTCTCCGCGCAAGGCGCTCATCGCTTGCGCTCAAAGTACGACGAGGCGGCGAAGAAGGCAACGCTCTGGTCCATGACGGTCTCGCCGACCCACAGGTAGTTGTCCAGCCACTTCTGCACGCTCGGGGTGTCGCTGAACTGGTCGGGCTTTACACTGGGACTAGCGTCAGCCGGTTAGCTGTGGTCGTGCGGCGGGGAGTGGGCGCGGGTGTGCGGCGGTGGGGAGATTGGCGCACGAGCAGTGGCCGTGCAGTGTGCAGTGTGCAGTGTGCAGTGTGGAGGAGGCAACCTACGTGAGGCCAGTGGAGCGGCGCACGCCGGCGAGAAAGGCGGAGACTGCGAGGGTTGAGGGTTGGCCAAGAGTTACAGACTTGTTGAATGTTTGGACGAACCTAGTACGGCGTCGAAGGCGTAGTGCGCAACCTTGCCGAGCTGGAATGTATCAGTAGGGGAGCTTGCGAGTCGTGGGGCCGACGAACAACCATGTTGGCGGAGGGGGTGTGTGTGTGTGGACGCGGTGGGCTGGGAGACTGGGAGACGGGGAGAGGCGCGGTGTTCACGTGTGGTGCGGTGTTCACGTGTGGTGCGGTGTTCACGTGTGGTGCGAGGCGGAGGGCGGTGTTGATGTGGTGCACGGCACGAGCGGGCGCTGTGGCTGGTGGCAGTGCCTCTGCGCCCTGCAGGCATGTGAAGCGGCTCTGTGCTGGCACTGGCAGTGGAGCCGGCTGAGACGTCGCGGGCAGGCGCGAAAGCGTCCAGGTGCCTTCGGCGCAAAGCGGTCGGCGGTTTCCATCTGCGTGTGTCGGTCCCTGTAACACGCCCCGCTGCGAGCGTCCGGCCACTGCAACGCCTGGCCGTCGCCGACAGCAGCTGCCACTGCACGCCCGCGACACAGGCTCGAGGCCAATGCTCGCATGCGTGTGCGCGTCTGCCCGAGCACATGCTCGGAAGCAGCGTCAGGCACGGCGATGCGGAGCAGCCGCTCGGGTCATGTAGGAACGAAGCCTCCAGGCGCGAGGTCCATATAAATGGCCGGGCCTCGCTGCGTGCTCTGGCGTTTCTCGTTCCTACGCCGTGGCCTTGACCCCCATGAAACGACCAAGACTCGACGCCGGCGGCGGAGCTCCTCAGCATCCGGCCGCGCACCACGCACGGCACCGACTGCGCGCCAGCTAGCCAGGGCGAGGCAGAAAGTTTCTACGCCCGTGAAAATGGAAAACACGGGGCTTATCTGGGCGGCATGCTTGGGCGTTACGTGCGAGCGTCTTACGGCGCCAGGTCTGCTGCACGCGGCGCCAGCAGCTGCTCTTATAAGCTGCAGCCCGGCGCGTCGCCAGCATTCTGTCCAACTGTTCAGGCCCAGTGCAGCTCCTCCACGCGCGCACTTCTGCCCTAGTCTTGTCTTCGCCCACGCCGCCCGTCATCCATACCGGTCACGGTAGTCGAGCTCAACACCTGCCCCACGCAGACTTCGCTAGCGTACCCCTCCAAGCTCAACACGCCGCCCGCGCCAACGGCTTTTTGCAGCGAGAGATCAAAACCCGCCGTGGTGCATTCCTCCAGCAACACACTGCCTGCCTGCCTCCTCCCTCCCTCTTCTTCTCCCACGCGCCCGCGAGCAATTGCAGTCTCCAGACCGCAGCCCTTCCTGCACAGCTCTCCCCCATCTCCGCTCCACCACCCCCACATACCGCAGCAATGGCGAACGCGTACGTGCACGACGACGCGGGCACCCGAGGAGCCTGGCTGCGGCGCAATTCAAGGTAGACTTCTGCGAGAAGCCCTGAACCGCCCGCCCTGCCCGACGGCCCCGTCCCCCGCTCTGTCCTTATCAGCAGTGCCTGCTAACACGCCGCAGATTGGACCACCTCAACGCTGGCAGGACCCGCATTGAATGGCTCAGCCAGCTCAACACCGAGTACCACCCCGCCAAGCAGTACCGCCGCACCTCCATCATCGGCACCATCGGCCCCAAGACCAACTCGGCCGAGAAGATCAATGCCCTGCGCAAGGTGGGCCTGAACGTGGTCCGCATGAACTTCTCCCACGGCTCGTACGAGTACCACCAGTCGGTCATCGACAACGCGCGCGAGGCCGAGCGCACACAGGCCGGCCGCCCGCTTGCCATTGCGCTCGACACCAAGGGCCCTGAAATCCGCACAGGTAACACTGTCGGCGATGCCGACATCCCCATCAAGGCCGGTACCATCCTGAACATCACCACCGATGACCAGTACGCCACCGCCTCCGACGACAAGAACATGTATGTCGACTACAAGAACATCACCAAGGTCATCGAGGTTGGCCGCACAATCTACGTCGACGACGGTGTTCTGTCGTTCGAGGTTCTCGAGGTTGTCGACGAGCAGACCCTCAAGTGCAAGTGCGTCAACAACGGCAGGATCTCCTCCAAGAAGGGCGTCAACCTGCCCAAGACCGACATTGATCTGCCTCCCCTGTCCGAGAAGGACAAGGCTGATCTCAAGTTCGGTGTCAAGAACGGCGTCGACATGGTCTTTGCCTCGTTCATCCGCCGCGGCAGCGACATCGCCGCCATCCGTGAGGTCCTCGGCGAGGAGGGCAAGGACATCCAGATCATTGCCAAGGTCGAGAACCAGCAGGGAGTGAACAACTTCGACGAGATTCTCAAGGAGACCGACGGTGTCATGGTTGCCCGTGGTGATCTTGGTATCGAGATCCCTCCCAGCCAGGTCTTCATTGCCCAGAAGATGATGATCACCAAGTGCAACATTGCAGGAAAGCCCGTCATCACTGCCACACAGATGCTCGAGTCCATGACATACAACCCTCGTCCCACTCGTGCCGAGGTCAGCGATGTCGGCAACGCCGTTCTCGACGGCTCCGACTGCGTCATGTTGTCTGGCGAGACCGCCAAGGGTGACTACCCCGTCGAGGCTGTCACCATGATGCACGAGACCTGCCTGCTCGCCGAGGTCGCCATCCCATACGTCAACGCTTTCGACGAGCTGAGGAAACTTGCTCCTATCCCCTGTCCCACCACCGAGACCTGCGCCATGGCAGCTGTCAGCGCCTCGCTCGAGCAGAACGCAGGTGCTATCCTCGTCCTGACAACAAGCGGTACCACCGCTCGCCTGGTCTCCAAGTACCGCCCCGTCTGTCCCATCATCATGGTTTCCCGCAACGCCACAGCCTGCAGGGTAAGTTCTACTATCGTTATCGCATGAAACGTGCTAATTGAGACAGTACTCTCACCTGTACCGTGGCGTGTACCCCTTCTTCTTCCCCGAGGAGAAGCCTGACTTCAAGACCTCCCCGTGGCAGGAGGATGTCGACCGTCGTCTTACGTGGGGCATCATGAACGCCATCAAGCTCGGTGTTCTGAGCAAGGGCGACCCTGTCATCTGTGTGCAGGGCTGGAGGGGAGGCATGGGCCACACCAACACTCTCCGCATCGTCCCAGCGACGGAGGATCTTGGTCTGGACCAGGAAGCTTAGAGCAGACGACACAGTCGGCTTGGAGAGACGACACAGTCGGCTTGGAGAGACGACACAGTCGGCTTGGAGAGACGACACAGTCGGCTTTAATGTAAGGAGTCGTGTCTATAATGAGATTAGAGATGACGCTGCAATGAACAAGAGATACCTTTCATGACTCGTCGGAGTAATTGCGGGTTGGCGTGGTGTGATGCTCGGTGCACGCGCTAGTATATGCAAGCAAACTTCAGTTACAGTACCGTAACCGACCTGATCCTATCTTGTCCAAAGTCCTCTAAGCGAACGACTCTCGAGCACACTATTCACACCAGGGTCCTAATCGCGGGTGACTAAGAGGTCTTAGCGTCGTGCCTCCAATCAGCCAGACACGGCCATGGATCGTAACACTCTCCCACCACCAACCATGGATTTATCCGCAATCGTGAACCAAGACGAGGGGCTGGTGCTACCGCGCCGCTCCAGCTCCATTGCACACGCCATGGCGCAGCCGAGTCCCGTCTCCGCATCGTCCAAGATGGCTACGCCAACCCCGAGAGCCATGCCATTGAAGCGCAAGCGACACGAGCCCAAGCCAATATGGGCGTACCGAGAGAAGGAGGAGCTTTCCGAAGAGCTCCAGCGGTTACAGGACCAGCAGCGCCAGCAGGCCCGGCCACCTCCGCCGCCTGTACAGCCTCCGGCGCAACGCCAGGCTCCCGCGCATCGCACCGGGCCCCCGCCCGCAGCCGCGGCTGCGGCACCGAACGGCGCTCACGAGCTCAGCGGGTACGAAAGGCCCGTCTCGGACGACGCGCAAGTCTACGACGACGTCACGCGCAAGGTGTGCGACTTTATCTGGACGACGGCCGTCAACAACGATCTCGTGCGCAAGGCGATTCAGGAGTCCCCGCATACACAGCTCGAGGTGGAGGCGCGCTGGGGCCAGATCATCGACAAGCACCGCGGGTCTGCTGGGGAACGCCTGCGCGGCGTGCACGACACGGAATGCGTGGTCCGGAAGACGGACGTCCTGGACATCAAGTTTGAGAGCACCATGACCATGGAGCAGCACAAGCGCATGAACAAGTACCTGAATGGGCAGGTTCAGAGCTCGGTACCTGCGTCTGGAAACCAGCGCCCGGAAGTCAAGTACCACCACACCAAAGAGACGGATCAGTTCTACGATCTGGGGCAGACGGGGTTCGACAAGCTGCCTCCCACGGTGCGAGTAATGATTGCGCAATCAGGCAAGGCGGAGAGGGTCCGCGTGTCGGTCGATGCAAAGACGGGCAATGTCATCCGCAAGATGATCAAGCTCCGCATTGCCAACCTCGAAATCAGCTCCCCTCAGACCGAGTGGGACTACCGAATTGGCATCAACCTCGAGATCAACTACCCCGGGGCTGTCGAGGAACTGTCACCAAGCATCGAGAAAGGAAAGACGCTGCGGGACATGCAGCGCCAGAAGGACCGCATGTCGTACTCGTGGCTCGGCGCATACCAGATCGATCTGACACAGGTTGTGCAAGGGCCAGCCAAGAACCACGAGCTTGAGCTGGAACTCGACTCGCAGGTGCTGCTGAGCGAGGCCGACAAGGTGCGCAGGAAGGAGGGGAGCGGCTTCGAGTCTCTGATCAACGGCATGCTCAACAACCTCCGCGTGCTTTCGCGGGAGATTACTCCGCAGGGCCCGACATGACCAAGACGGGCATGATGTACTACTATAGCGAGTTGACGCGTTGAATATGATACCCATTCTGATTGCAGCATTCAGCCGCAGTCTTGCAGCTCAGCTGTGCTAGTCCCCCATCTGCTTTGTGCTGTGAGACGTGAAACGTGGAGCTCAGCCGCCTAGCAGCAATGTCTGGCGCCTGGGACACCACTGCAGAGCTGCAGAGCTGCAGAGGCGACGTCGAGGACGCAATGGATAGCTTGTCTACACGTCTGCAGACGGTAAAGACACAGAAGCGTCGTACCTAGGACAAGGGCCTGTGTCACTGTGCTGGAGAGCCGTGGCTTGCCATCGCGTGCATTGTACAGGCACATGTGAGAAGGGGATTAGGTCATCGGCGCCTCGTTTGCCTCTGTCCGAGCTTCGCGCATCCGTCGCCAGTGCATACAACGCGGCGACGGCTCACGCCAACCCATCACCAACGCCACTTCCCTTTCCTGTCCTTCCTTCTCTGCGCCGCACACGACCCCGTCCGCGCCGCACCACGCATCGTCGCTGTCGCTGTCGCTGTCCATCGCCGCAGGCCCGCAGACGCCGCCCCCAGCTCCATCGCCTTCCACTTGGTTCCGCAGTCACCACCGCACCCACACCACCGCGGGCACGATCCCAGCCTCTGCATCACGACCGCCATCCGTCCGCGTCCGTCACCATGGTCGGCCTCACTTCAGCTGCCGGCGTTGTCGGCTTCCTGTCGGAGCCAGACCCGGCTCTGCAGTCGTTCGCCCTGCACCAGTTGAACGACCAGATCGACCTGCTATGGCCCGAGGTCGCGGGCTCGGTCAGCCAGATGTACGCGCCCCCGTCCCCGCCTGCTGCCCGCGGCATCTCCTCCAGAAGCGGCTGCTAACACGTGCGTCATAGCGAGGCGCTCTACGAAGACGAGTCGTTCCCAGAGCGCGAGCTCGCCGCGCTGGTAGCTGCAAAGGTCTACTACCAGCTGCAGGAGTACAACGAGAGCATGGTCTTTGCGCTGGGTGCTGGCAAGCTCCTTGACATCCACAAGGCTGGCGAGTTCGAGGAGACAATACTGGGTAAGCAGCTCAACAGCTCGGGACCGCCCTCGGCGCGCCCACCTGCAGCTCGCACCCGCACAGCGCACCTGGCGCGGCACAGAAGGCCATTGGCTGACTCTTATACACAGCAAAATGCATCGACACATACATCGCCATGTCCGCCCTGCACAACCCCCCCATCCCGGTCAGCAAAGCACACCAGGCCCCGCCCCAGCTCAGCACATCGTTCGGAGCCTCGACAGGTGCTGCCAGCACCGCGGCCAGCTTGACGTCGCCCATCACACCCTTCTCGCAGTCCGCCCTGCCCTCCAAGTCGCTGCTGTCCCGCGAGGACTCGAACGCGTTCGACCCCACAACCCCTGGCGGTGGCAATGCCGGCGTCGCTGGCTCGCACCCCTCGCCCATGATCCTGCAGAGGAACGTCCAGAAGAACCTGCAAACGACAATTCGACGCATATTCGAGAGCTGTTACGAGACTGCCAACTACAAGCAGGTTGTGGGCATTGCGATTGAGGCACGGAATCTGCAGGTTCTGCGTCAGACGATCCTCCGCGCAAGCCAGGACGAGAAGAAGACAGCAGGCAAGAAGCCTGCAGCAGACGCCCCGACTCAGAGCGAGGAGCTCATGGACTACCTTCTCGACATCTGCATGAACGTTGTGCAGGAGCGCGGACTGAGGAATGAGGTATGTTCAAGTTCCATCACCACATAACTGCGCACTCAGCTAACTTGTCATAGATCCTCCGCCTCATTCTCGATCTGCTCAACGACAACGAGATCCCCAACCCCGACTACTTCTCCATCGCCAAGTGTGTCACCTACCTCGATCAGCACTCGCTAGCTTCGAAGCTTATCCGACAGTTGGTGGAGCAGGGCGACGACAAGTCTCTCGCGACTGCTTACCAAATTTCCTTCGACCTGTACGAGAACGGCACTCAAGAGTTTCTCGCAAAGGTCATGGCGGATTTGCCCGAGTCGGACGAGGAGGCCGACGAGTCGAAGCCTGCGACCGGCGATGCGTCTGAGGCAAATGAGTCTGATTCCCTGCTCGCAGGCGCGGATACCAGCAACGTTGCGGACACTGCCAAGTCTGGCAGCGCAGATAACAAGGCATACAACTCCGTTCGCCACATTCTGCGCGGAACCAAGAGCATCGAGCTGAACCTCGAGTTCCTGTACAGGAACAACCACACAGACAAGTCTGTCTTGAACAAGATCCGCGACAGTCTCGAGGCACGAAGCTCCATTTTCCACAGCAGTGTGACATTTGCGAACGCTTTCATGAACGCCGGTACAACGAACGACACATTCTTCCGCGAGAACCTGGACTGGCTAGGCAAGGCGGTGAACTGGTCCAAGTTCTCGGCGACTGCTGCCCTTGGTGTCATTCACCGCGGCAATATCACACAAGGTCAAAAATTGCTGGACCCGTACCTGCCAAAGGACAGCGTTTCCTCCGGCTCTCATTACGAGCAGGGTGGTTCTCTGTACGCTCTTGGCCTAATTTACGCCAACCACGGTAGCAACGTTCTGGACTATCTTGTCAAGCAGTTTCAGAACACCACTGAGGAGGTCATCCAGCACGGTGGCGCTCTCGGCGTTGGTGTCGCTGGTATGGCAACAGGATCTGAGGAAATCTTCGATGCCTTCAAGAGCGTTCTGTACACCGACTCTGCCATTAATGGTGAGGCCGTGGGTCTTTCAATGGGTCTTGTGATGCTTGGTACTGGCAGCATCAAGGCTCTCGAGGACATGATCCAGTACGCACACGACACACAGCACGAGAAGATTGTCCGCGGTCTCGCAATGGGCATGGCGCTCATTATGTACGCTCGTCAGGAGGCTGCCGACGAGCTCATCAACGGCCTGCTTGACGATCCAGACCCGACTCTGCGTTACGGAGGTATCATGACCATCGCTCTGGCGTACTGCGGCACAGGTAGCAACAAGGCCGTCCGCAGGTTACTGCACGTTGCTGTCAGTGATGTCAGCGATGATGTCCGACGTGTGGCGGTCATGAGCTTGGGCTTTGTCTTGTTCAGGAAGCCAGGCAGCGTTCCTCGCATGGTTGAGCTTCTCTCCGAGTCGTACAACCCCCACGTCCGATACGGAGCCACCATGGCTCTGGGTATCGCGTGTGCCGGTACGGGCCTTCCTGAGGCAGTCGACTTGTTGGAGCCTATGATGAAGGATTCCACCGACTTTGTCCGACAGGGTGCTTTGATCTCGCTTGCCATGATTATGGTACAGCAGAACGAGGCAATGAACCCCAAGGTTGTATCCATCAGGAAGCAGCTTACCAAGATCATCGGTGACCGTCACGAGGACGCCATGGCCAAGATGGGTTGTGCGCTTGCCCTCGGCATCATCGATGCTGGAGGCCGCAACTGCACAATCGGCCTGCAGACACCCACTGGTAACCTTAACATGGCTGCCATCGTCGGTATGGCCGTCTTCACACAGTACTGGTACTGGTTCCCGTTGACACATTTTCTGTCGCTCAGCTTCACACCGACCGCGATTATTGGCGTGGACCAGGACCTTCAGATTCCGTCGTTCAAGTTCCACAGCAACACGCGGGCAAGCATGTTTGAGTACCCGCCGGAGACCGAGGTCAAGACCGAAGAGGCGCCTGAAAAGATCAAGACTGCTGTCCTGTCAACAACAGCGCAAGACAAGCGCCGAAGGATGGTCAAGGAGCGCCAGCGCCGTCGGGAAAGCATGGACGCCGACCAAACGCCTACCACGCCCAAGCCTGCCGATGATGACAAGATGGAAGTGGATGAGGAGAAGAAGGACGACGAGAAGGCAGAGGGTGTGGCAGCGGACTCGCCAAAGAAGAAGGCGGAGAAGGAGAAGGTTGGATATGAACTGGAGAACATGTCGCGTGTTCTGCCGGGGCAGGTGAAGCACATCTCATTCCCTGGAGAGCGCTTCATTCCAGTCAAGAAGGTCAGTCTCTAGTATTGAACGGCATGCGTCAGCTACTAACTCGTGTGCAGCCCACCTTGGGGGTGATTCTCCTCACAGACACAAGGCCGTCAGAGCCCAAAGAGCTGCTCGAGCTGAAGGTCAAGAAGGCGGCACCAGCACCAGCTCCTGGAGCGACAGGGTCTGGCGAACAGGGGCCTGAAGGGGTTGCAGAGGCCGACTCGCCGGAATCAGCAACAGACAACCTGGTGGAAGAGGGCGACGACGAAGCATCGCTACCCGGGGACTTTGAGTACGAGTCGGACACGAACCCCAATGATAGCGAGTAGTGTGGCAGTAGACGAGGTGACGGTATCCTTCTCAGCGCCGGGCGGTTGGCTGCATTGATCTCAGGCTTTGGGAGGTCAGAGGAGGCCGCTTTCCCAGCCTGCTTAGATGTATAATAGCCCATGCGGTCTACTAGAATTACAAGCATAGTTGTTCAGGCTCTGATTCGCTGGGTGGTGTTTGATACGGCCCAGTGCTCAGTGGATGCGTGGTCCTCGGCGGTCCGGGCTTGGCGTGGAGCGTGGAAAAGTATGGCATGACCTCGACGCTGCGCATCTCCCCACATGCCGCCATGAGCCTCCGACCGGGGCTGTCACGCTCAATCGCCGGCCGCGATGCGACTTCGGTCTGTCTGCAGTGCTGGCGGACGCTGCACCGGCCGCCGGGGCCGCTGCGCCAGGCCTTCTCGACGGTGCCCCCCCATCGATCCGGCGCGGTGGCCGTGGGCCGCAAGCGCAACGCGTTCAGCAGGGACTTCTTCGGCAAGAACGCGCTGCTGAAGGAGACGTTTTGGCAGCCGCGGCGCGACGTGCAGAGCGCCATTACCGCGGTCAAGACGACAGCCACGGCCGCGACCACCACCACCACGGCCGCGACCACCGCCACGACCGCGACGACATGCACAGCCCCCGACGACGTGCTCCCCCACCGCCGGCGGAAGCGCGCGAGAGACGCCGCGGCGCCCGCCTCACCAGGCGCAGAGGGCGCAGAAGCATACCCCATCCCACTGGACGCGTCGGCGCGCCTCGCCGACCTGGCCACGGCGCAGACGTCGCTCAAGCGCCTCTTCTTCACCTACCTCTCGCTCTCGAAGCCGCGCCTCTCGTTCCTCGTCGTCCTGACTGCCACCGCCACATATAGCCTGTACCCCGTGCCGCAGCTGCTCAGCACCGCCGCCACGGCCACGCCGAGCCTGTCGGCCCTCACGCTGCTCTTCCTGACCACGGGCACTGCCCTCTGCTCTGCCAGCGCCAATGCCTTCAATATGCTCATGGAGCCCAAGTACGACGCCCAGATGAGCCGCACGCGCAACCGCCCGCTCGTGCGCAAGCTCGTCACCCCGCGCGCCGCCGCTGTCTTCGCCGTCGCCTGCGGCCTGCTCGGCTCCGCGGGCCTCTACTTCGGCGTCAACCCCACCACCGCCGGCCTCGGCGCCGCCAACATTGTGCTCTATGCCGCCGTCTACACTCCGCTGAAGCGCCTCAGCGTCATAAACACCTGGGTCGGCGCCGTCGTCGGCGGTCTGCCGCCGCTGATGGGCTGGACCGCCGCCGCGAGCCAGTATGCCCACGATGGCACCTGGCAGGAGCTGCTGTTCGGCGAGGGCAGCGCTGGCGGTTGGCTGTGTGCTGCCCTGCTGTTCGCCTGGCAGTTCCCGCACTTCAATGCCCTGTCGTGGAGCATCCGCGAAGAGTACAAGAACGCTGGCTATCGCATGCTGGCCTGGGTCCATCCCGCACGCAACGGCCGCGTCGCCCTGCGCTATGCCCTGCTCATGTTCCCCGTGTGCATCGGGCTCAGCCTCGTCGGCGTGACCGACATGAGCTACATCGCCACCAGCAGCGTCGTCAACAGCTGGATGGCCTGGAAGGCCTGGGCCTTCTGGAAGCACCAGGGCCACAAAGGGACTGCCCGCAGTCTGTTCTGGGCCAGTGTGTGGCACCTTCCCATCGTCATGGTGCTCGCCATGGCGCAGAAGAAGGGGCTAGGCGAGCGCCTGTACAGGAGCGTTGTAGGCTACGAGGACATTGACGAGGACGAACTGTACTACGAGGCAGGCGAGCTGGAAGAAGAAGAGGAAAAGTATCAGCGCAGACGGGTGGTGAGTTGATGTGTTTCTTGTATCGTGATACCTTCCTGTACCATATCGCATCAGCGTGTATAACATGTCTTTTGAGCCGAAGCAAAATCGCACTTTGCTTCGCGGAAATTTGATTCGAGTGCATCGTATCATACACGCCTTATCTCGCCCCCTAACAGCAGTGTCTCAACACCCCGCAACGCCGTCCCTGATATCGATCACCCACATCCACTCTTCCTTCCCCAGCTGTCCCTGCCGCCCTTTACGCAGCATACTTTCGTAACTACACGTTCGTTAGCGCCACCCTCAGTAACCCCGCAACCCGGTGAACAACTTACATCTAGACTCAAATAGCGACTACTCATCGCGCTCTGATCCCTCAAGACCCCCACCAACGCCTCGCTCTCCTGGAAGAAGCCTGCCTTGAGCGAGATAACCACAAACTGCATGCCAGGCCCCGCGTGCTCTCTAACGTATGCCGCCACGCGCGCAACATTCACGTTATCCAGCGCCGCATCCACCTCGTCCAGCACGAAGAACGGACTCGGTTGGTAACTATGAATAGCAAACAGCAGCGCGAGTGCCGCGATTGTCTTCTCACCACCAGACAGGTGCTCCATGTCGCGGAACCGCTTGAGCGGCGGCATGGCGTGGTACTTCAGCCCAGCCAGGTACGGCTCAGAGCTATCCTCCATGTCAAGGTACGCGGTGCCGCCAAGAGGAAATTGCGGCGACTTGGTCAGGGCCTTGTACGTGGCGCCAATGGTGGAGGAGATGTGTGTGAAAGCCTTCATGAAAAGCGTGTGGCGGCGCTGTTTTGTAGCATCGAAGGCGCGTTTGGCGGCGGCGGCACGCGTGCGGGTCTGCGCAAAGGAGGCATCGATGGCGGCAAGCCTGGCGGTGGTTGAGGCGAGGCGCTCGCCTGCGCGCATGTTGGGGGTTGCTTTGCTGATGTCGGTGTCTAGGCGCGTGATGGTGTCGGCGAGGCGGGATTCAGTGGAGGCGAGGGAGGTGGAAAGGGTAGAGGGGGCGGTGGACTCGGAGTCGGCGGCGAGAAGCGACAGGAGCTCAGTTTGGAGGTCCTCATCGAGTTCGTCGAAGTCCACGTCGATGCCGTAGTCGTCGATTTCTGGTTGTTGGATTTGTGTGTTGTCGACATCCTCGTCGACATCCATGGCGTCAGCATCTGGACGCGGCAGGTCCGTCATGGGCAACGAGGTGAGTGTCTTCGAGTCTGGCTTCAGCGGGATCTTGATCTCGTTGACTCTGCACTCCTTCAGCGTGTTGTATCGGCTTGTCGCACTCGCCTTGATCTTGGCCTCTTCGCTATCCACGGCCCTCAACACATGCTTGACCTTCTCGTTACGATGGTCGAGCGCGCGACGAGCTTCTCTGACTGCAAGAGCACGCTCTGTCAGCTTCTCTTCCAGAGCCTCATGCTTCTCTTGCAATTCCTCCAACTCAGCCTGAAGCACATCTCTCGAGTTCTGCAGCTCTTCCTGCTTTTCCTGCTGCTCGGCAAGATCTACGTCGACGCGCTTGATCGCGGCTTCAGCACCCGAAAGGCGATCCTCAATGCCCTGGAGCGAGGATTCAAGCTGCTTCAGCAGGAACGAGAGCTTGCTGCGTTGGCGCGTGAATTCGAGACGCTTCTCTGCAGCCTCTTGCTGCACTGTGCCCTGCTGGTCTTCGTAGTCGCGTATCGATGCATAACCAAGCCTCTGGCAGAAAGCTGCAAAAACACTGTCGGATACTTGGTTCACCGAGTCTTGGAAGCCTTGCAGCTCTGCCTCCCTATTGCGCAGTCGTTGTGTCTGCTGGTCAAAGTTTGGCCGTACGCCCCTCAGTTCGCTCTTGTGATGTGTGAGCTCCTTCTTCAGGCTGTCAATGTTGCGGGTGAGAGCTTTGGTCTCGTCTTGTGCACGTCTGACTTGATCAGTGAGGTCCAGTAACTCGGCCTCGATCGCCTGCTCCTGCTGTCGCGAACTCTCGAGCTTTGGGAGGTTAGCGAGCTCTTTCTGCAGCGAGTCGACACGGTCGCGCAGCGTCTGGTAGGATTTCTCGTCCCACGACTGTTCGCCTCCGTCATCGTCACGATCAAGCTCGCCACCAGTCTGAGTACCACCCTTGCTGATGACACGTCCGTCTAGGGTGACTGCTTTGGCTTGCACGCGACGCTCGTATCTCAGCTCCTTGGCAATCTTCTCGGTATCACAGACCATGGTGTTGCCACATGCAGCAGTCATGGCTCGCTCGTGCTTGGGCTCGTAGTTGATGCAGTCTATGGCAAGACGCATACCCTTGTGCATACCCTTCAGCTGCGAGTCGACAGCCTTGATTTGGATCGAGTCGAGCGGGTCAAACGACATGATGCCGATGCGTTCTTGCTTCAGGTAGGCAATGCACTCCTTGGCAGTGGCTTCGGTATCAACAATCACGGTCTCCATCTGGGGTCCGAATACTCGCCCCATAGCCTTGCGATACTTGGCCTGCTTTGCAGTGAAGAGATCTCGGTACCGGCCGTGCACCTTCTCAGGTCCTAGTCTTACGCGAAGTCGCTCAATCGCCTTGCGCGCTTCTTGCTGCTTTCGCGATTCGCGCCGGCTGCCCTCGATTATGCTGAGCTGTGTAGCAGACTCCTGCAGCATCTGGTTCTTCTCCTGGTAGGTCAACTCCAGCTGTCGGCGATCAGAGCGCAGCTTGTCGAGCTCCTTTTGCTTCGAGTTCCGTGCCGACTCGAGATCTTTGAGCTGCGAACGCTGCTCTTTCTGGCGGTCTTCCAGTCGGCCAACCTCTGCACTCAGCCTCTCGGCGGCCTTCTCGTGGGTGTCAACGCTTTGCTGCAGGTTCCGCACGTGATCGCGGTCTGTGTCGACCTCGCGCTTCAGGCGGTCAATCTGCATCTGGTCTGCGTGAGTGCGCTTCACGACCTCGCCGCGCAGCTGGTTGTATTCCTGCAGATCCTGCGCCGATAGCTCCCGACCCTGTCGCTGGGAGGCTGCTCTGAAGTCGTCCTCCCACTTCTGCTCGGCTCTCTGGACCAGATCCAAGTCCTTCTGGACCTTCTGGACCTGCTGTGCGCCAGTGTCACGCTTCCTTCGGAGGTCTGCAAGCACGGAGTCGTTCTTCTGGCGCTGGTCGTTAAGCAGGCGAATCTTCATCTCGATGGGAGCGAGCTCGTTGGTGGTGTCCTCGATCTGCTTCTCCTTGTCCTTGATGCTGCGGTCGGTCTTGCTCACGTCGCGCTTAACCTTGGCTTCGGCCTGCCTTTCCTGCTCGTGCTTGGTGTGGTACTTTGCGACACTGCGCTTGTGCTCCTTCAGCTCCTCCTGGTGCGAGGCGATCTTGTCGCGTGCCTGCTCCATGGTCTGGCGGTACAGGAACAGCTTCCACAGCGTCTTGGTCACGACGGCCTCGTCGCGCTCGGCCAGCTTGCGCTCGTACTCGTCGGCTTCGGCCTTTTGCTCCTGGTATGTCTTCAGCTCGCCGTTGATGCCACGGCGCTCGTGCAGATGCTTTGCATTGTCCTCGGTGGCGGCTTCAGACTCGGCCTTGAGCCTGTCGTAGTCGGCCTTTTGCTCGAGCGAGCCCGAAATGCGCTCGACCTGCTCGGTGAGCTTGTCGGAGGCCATGGTCGCAATCTTCTCCACGTCGCCCTGGAATACGAGGAAGTTGCGGGCCTTGACCAAGATGCTGTGCTCCTCAAGGGCCTCGTTGTACTCCTTGGCGGTGACCTGGCGGCGGTTGATGCGGTACTCGCTCGCGCCGGCAGCGGTGATGGTGCGCTGCCACTCGTGCTCCTGCTCGGCGTCGTCCTCGTAGACGGCCTTGACCCAGGCGTTCTGGGGGTTCTCGGTCTGGGTGCTGGACTGGGTGTCGCCGTTCTCCTGCGTGGCGCCGTTGGACGCGGCGTCGCCCTCGGTGGCGGTGCCGTCGGCGTTGATGCGGGCCTCGCGGATGATGCGGCCGCGGTAGACCATGTCCTGCAGCTTGTCGGAGCGCAGCTGGGACGAGCGGACGCCCAGCACAAAGGAAATGGCGTCCATGCTGTTCGACTTGCCGGAGCCATTGGGGCCGATAATGGAGGTGAAGTACGAGTCGCCGAAGAGCAGCGTGTGGCGGCCACGGTACGACTTGAAGTCTGCGCTGGTCAGCGGGGGCCTGCCATTGCGCGGCGGGCGGGCTACTGTAGATCTCGAGGCGCACCAGCTTGCCCATGATGGCGATGGTGGGCACGGCAGTACGGCTCGTGCGCGGCGGGTGGGTGGTGTGGTGCCTGGCAGCGTCGCGGGGCCTGCGCGTCGCCAGGGTCGAGTTCGCGACGCGTCCAGCTGCCGTCGTCGGCCCGCCCGCCGTAGCTAGCGCCAGTGGCTGCACGCAGGCCCCACAGTGACATCGACAGCGGCGCAGGTGAGCTGGCCGACCGCTCCTCGATTTTTGGCCGCGCTGCTGTCCTGCCGCACCACCGCCTCAGGCTGCCTGCGTTCCGTCTGCCTGCGCGCCCTCGCCCTCGCCGCCCTCGCCGCCCTCGCCGCCCTCGCCGCCCTCGCCGCCCTCGCCGCCCTCGCCGCCCTCGCTGCCTCGCCTCCCAACGCGCTGTCCCCGTGACCGCGCCCGCCGCCCTCGCGCACCGCCCCCCCACGACCACCACCCCGACCGCTCCAGCGTCCAGCTCTGCCCCGCACCGCCGTGTCATGCGAGCAGACGCCGCATCTGTCTCGATAGTCTGACCAGCACCGCCGTACGTGCTCTCCCTATGAAAGCGGCCCTCCTGCCGCCATGGGCGCCGGACCGCGACTGACGTTGTGGCTGCAGGCTCTGTTTTATATGTGACTAGGTAGCGCGAAAGCTACTTTCTGCATATCACTGCTCCAGCGCCCGTCGCACCGCCGCACGCCGTCGAGCCTCGAGATCGCGCCCGAGCACCCGCCCGCCATGTCCGCCCCGGACCCCAAGACGCCGTCAGAGCCCCAGCTGGGCGCCTCCGCCCTGTCCACCGACCCGGCGCACGCCGCCGCAGCGCTGCTGGGCGAGCCGCGCTCCCACCCAGCACCGACCTCCACGCCGGGCCTTTCGCGCTCCAACTCCATCTCCAACAGCTCCTACCACGATGACTCGGAAGACGAGGCCGCCTTCTTCCCCCCGGTCGAGCGCCTGACCATGTTCGACTTCATCGAGAACATGGCTCTTGCCCAGCGCTTCGACAAGCTGCAGGCCTCCATCACCTCGCAGACGGAGAAGCTGAAGAACCAGGCCAAGAACAGGGGCATCACGCGCGACCGCGTCGTTGACGAGTGGCGACGGAGGGTGCCCACCGAGGGTGAGCAGCTCGAGCGGTATAGGAAGCGCATGCGCAAGTCTGTCGACCGCCTCAACTCGCGCTTCAACGAGTCGCTGACCGTCACCGCGCGCGAGAAGGCCTCCTTCATCGCTGCCACCATGAATATCTTCGTCTCGGGCTACCTGGTCGGCCTGCACCCCTACTACTTCCCCCACTGGTACACGGCCCAGCTGCTGTACTTCATGCCTGTTCGCTACTACACCTACCACAAGAAGGGCTACCACTACTTCCTGGCCGACTTGTGCTACTTTGTCAACATTCTCGCCGTCCTCAGCATCTGGGTCTTCCCGCAGTCGAAGCGCCTGTTCATCTCCACCTACTGCCTGATCATGGGCAACAACGCTATTGCTATCATCATGTGGCGTAACTCGCTCGTGTTCCACTCCATGGACAAGGTCGTCAGGTCTGTATGCCCCTGAAAATGTCGATACTTGAGCTAACCCATTCAGTCTATTCATCCACATCATGCCATGCGTAACGCTTCACTGCATCGTACATCTGCTCACACCCGAGTACCAGAAGGAGCACTATCCCGCCATCTACAATATCCGCCACTCTGACCCCTCCTCCCCACACCATTACAGCCTGCTACAAATGATGATGTGGGCTACAATTCCGTATGCCATCTGGCAGCTCGCGTACCACTTTCTAATCACAGTTCGCCGCCGCGACAAGATTGCTGCCGGACGCCCTACAAGTTTCACGTGGCTGCGCAAGTCCTATGCCAAGACCTGGATCGGCAAATTTGTCCTTTCTCTGCCAGACTTCCTCCAGGAACCGGCTTTCATGGGCATTCAGTATTCTTATGCTGTCCTGACCATGTTACCAGCGCCACTCTGGTTCTGGTATCGTTGGGCAAGTGGTGGCTTTCTGATCGTCGTCTTCATCTGGAGTGTGTACAATGGAGCAACCTTTTACATCGACGTGTTCGGCAACCAGTTCAAGAAAGAGCTGGACGCACTAAAGGCAGATATCGCCAAGTGGCAGGCCTCTCCTGAGGGCGGATACACTCCGTTCACGCCACATGAGGGAGGGTCAGAGAAGCAGCTCGGATACATCCCTCCTCTGGATGGCAGCACTGCCATCAAGCCTGTCAATGGAGAAGCTGAGAAGCGGAAGTAGTCAGTTGCGGGCAAAGTTACGTGTTGTTTTCTTGCACTGCTCTCATCGCGGTATCTACTTAGTGTTCAGTCCTGTGTCTCTCTGCCATATTTGAGCATCTTCACGGCCGGCTAGATATACCCTTTTCCTTCGTTTGGCGTATGTCTTCATCTAGCGCTAATACACGCTCGCATTCAATCTTACTTTACAAGTCACGTGCCTTCACTCCGTCACTAACAACAAATCCAGAGTGCCCCGCTCACACTCACATACACCGGTACTAACACACCCAGAGCCCCTCGCTCACCCTCGTACGCTCAAAAATAATTCAGGACCCCACCGCGGAGCCCCTCAGATCTTGTTCTGCTCGGAAACACTCTTCTCAGCAGCACTCTGGTCGACAGCACCCTCCTCAATTGCACACCGCTCCATCTCTACAACTCGGTATAGCCCCTCGCCCATTTCGTAGCGCAGCGCCGCTCCGAGCCCATATTGTGCCTGGATGTACGCAGACGTGCTGGTTACGCGGGCTTCATGGGCCGCGCGCATCTGCTCCTTGAAGGCAGCAAAGGGATCGTTGACGGCGGTGATGGGTGTGGTAGTTGTCTTTGAGGGTGACATTGTGGAGTGGCTTGATGGTCTTGTAGCTATTATAGCTGTGTTGGAGGAAGCCGTTGTGAAGTGGCTTGATGATGTTGTAGTTGTGGTGGTTGTACTTGAGGGAGACAGTGTGAGGTGGTTTGACGATGTGTTGATTTCGGTGGTTGGATTTGGAGGCAATACGGTTAATAGTACTGTAGGAATTGTTTGAAATTGTTTATGTGGTATGTGAGATGCGAGGCAGTCTTTATACACGCATTTTGGCGGATTTTAATGGTTATCCCTAGTATGAACCAGACTCCTCGCGACCCTTATAGTCACAGTCGCCCCGTTTTGCGGCCCTTAACCCATCCACTCTAACTATCCCAACGCCTATCCATGTATTAGAAAACCACTCATCATGTTCTCAACAGTCACCTAGCCCCTTACGCTGACCCGCCCGCTTCCTCCTGTTGCGCCTTCCACGCCCGCAGCGTCTCCAATCGCCTCAGACTGTCCACACTCCACACCTTCCCATTGTCGTAGAAACCTTCAAAGACCCTCGCGCCTCGCTCCACCTCGCCTGTCAAGTCCACCCACTCCACCTTTGTGCTCGTGAAAATGTGGACATCAGGCCGAACCCTGCTCCGACTCTGCGCATCCAGCATGCCGACTTTCAAATAAATGGTTGCTTTGTTCGCGCCATAGTACGCGAAGACGTCGGTGTTACAGTTGGGGTTTGGGCAGTACGCTACCCAGTGTTGGGACCCATCTGGAGCGCTGGGAGATGGGCGCTGGGCGATCAGGGGCGATGTTGAGGAGGTCAGAGTGAAATTGTAAGTTTCGATGACGGTGTTGAGGGCAAATGCTGAGCCGGTTTCTTGCTGGCAGTAAGTGCAGTGGCAGCAGTGTGTTATCAGAGGAGCGGCGGTGAGGACGTAGGTAAGTGTTTTGCAGATGCAGTGGCCGGTAAGGGGGGCGAAGTCGGACGAAGCAGTTGAAATCATTGTGAATAGCGAGTTATCTGTAGATGGTTCAAGCAGAGATGTGAGGGATATTTTCGGAGGTGAAGATGATCGCTGTTGGAGTCTGGAAGTTGGGACTGAATGACTGACAGAGTGTGAAACTCCTGAGAATGACCTGCGCGAAGACTGTATGTAGGCGACGCACTTGCTTAGCTCATGTGCGGGGTGTCAGCAAGATACTCAGACAGGTGTCGAGCTCTAACTCAAGCTTCGTACAGGTTTCATGGATGCTTATTCGTGATGAGTCTTTTATTTGGTGACTGCCTGAATTTTCAAAATATCCAGGTGAAGCGAAGGCTTTGGAATTTCACTGGCCTCTACTCAGCACCTCTCGCTGAACTTGCACAAGACAACACAGACGCGTGCACGTATTCACGAGATCCCGTGACCGTTCGCTATGTCGTACATCCCTATCATCGATAGGTGAAATAGTGCGCCAGTGCGGGGATAGGAGATAGCCTAGCGAATGACGAAATTTAGCGGGAAAGACCCTAGTGATCACATCAACCTCGGAGTTCGAGCAAGATCTCCGGGTGGACCTTTTGAGCGATTTCGGTATTCAAAATCTTCTCAGAGAATTAAGAAAACAACATTCTGTTGATAAGGTTACTGTGAGTCGAATGCACCTGCCTATCACGGTTACTGTCAACTTGATAGGCACTCGTCCAGATACTGTGGAGTCATACACGACCCTGGAATATTTATCTGCCAGGAAAAACCGGTGGCTTTTCCCTTTTCGAAGCCTTCACCTTACGAGGCCTCTTGCCATGGCGCCAAGCAGCACGCGACCAGAGCCAACTGAGACCTCACCACTACTCGAAGAACCAAGTCAGTCTAGCCAGCTGATAGATCCCGGTAACGGGATTGCGCCTGCTGGATCTGAATACCACGATGAGACGGACATTGAAGACGACGATAACGAGCGAGACCTTGAGCGTCAGCCCAGCAATGGTGACCATTTCAAGCAACAAGGCCTACCCGAAGTCAAGAAACAGCTGAAGTACATCTTTCCCGCCATCGCTATTGGTGTAAGTATCTCATATCATGTCTCTGTCTAGCTGTTTGAATAGCGAGCTGACCGTTTAGGTCTTCCTTTCTGCTGCAGACCAGACACTCATCGTCTCTACATACGGAATCATCGGCACGGACCTCAAAGCTCTTTCCTCGACCTCTTGGATAGCAACAGGCTACTTTCTCACTTTGACTGCATTCCAGCCGCTCTACGGTAAGCTCAGCGATGTCTTTGGTCGCAAGGAATGTCTCCTCTTTGGATATCTTATCTTTGGCATCGGCTCTATGGCTTGTGGTTTTGTGCGCACCATCGAAGAGCTCATTGCAGCAAGAGCGTTTGCAGGAATTGGAGGCGGCGGCATGACTGTCTGCGTAAGTATCATGCTATCCGACATTGTAAGCCTAAGAGACAGGGGAACATGGCAAGGGTACATTAACCTGGTGTACGCGAGTGGTGCTGCAGCTGGTGCGCCTCTGGGCGGTCTCCTGGCTGAAACCATCGGCTGGAGGTGGTCCTTCATTGCGCAGGGCCCTCTCTGTCTCGTCGCTTTACTCGCTGTCGCCATTGTACTTCGGCTTCCGAAGCAAGACGACTCGCACTGGAAAGAGAAGCTGTCCAGAATTGACTTTCTTGGCGCTTTGATTCTGATTGTTGCTATATTCGGTTTACTTGTTGGACTGGATCGTGGCTCCAATATCGGATGGAGCAATCCATTCACCATCGCTGGACTTTGCACCACTCCGCTGTTCATTGTTTTTGTCCTCGTTGAGAAGTATGTCGCGAAGCACCCTTTCGCGCCTGGTCACATCATTTTGGATAAGTCTCTGGTCTCATGCTATCTTTGCAATTTCTTTGCATTTGGTGGATGGTTAGCCGCTATATTCTTCATCCCTCTATACTGGCAAGTCACGTACGGCTACGGCGCATCTCAAGCCGGACTTCTTCTTGTACCGTCTATCATCTCCGGCGTCAGTGGCTCGCTGTTTGGTGGTATCTACATGAAGCGCACAGCGAAGTATTACTGGATCACAGTTATCGCCTACTCGAACTTGACTATCGGCCTTTCCATCATCCTCCTTTTTGCCGGCACGCTCATGCGGAGCCTGCCCGTCACAATCGTGGGAACATGCATATGTGGGTTCTCGAATGGCATCGGAGTGACGACCACCCTCATTGGACTAAGTAAGTCTAAGGATCTTCATATGTAGCGCTGCTTGCTAACTTTTCACAGTCGCAAATGCCTCTCACTCCGATCAAGCCGTTGCAACAGCATGCAGCTACCTCTTCCGCTCGCTTGGCTCGGTCTTCGGCGTGTCGATGTGCGCAACAGCTTTCAACCAGACGTTACGCTCGAGTCTCAAAACCGCACTCAGTGGTGATAAGAATGCTGATGAGATTGCCGAACGTGTTCGGGCGGGACTTGCTTACTATCGAAGCCTAGAGCCCCATCTGCAAGGAATTGTGCGCGATTGCTACGGTCAGGCTACTCGAGCTGCTCTGTGCGTGAGTGTGGTGCTTGTCGCAGGAAGTGCGATTTGTGCGTGGGGTATCAAGGAAAAAAGATTGGGAAAGTAGATGGGTTGTGGTAAGGATCTTGCACCACGTGGTTTATGCAGGTAATCTAGCTCACTACAGCATTTTAGAATATTTCACGAATTTTGGATTAGTCGACCTATCATGGGCCCAATTAGAACTATCGTCTTTGTAATCTGTTCCTTGTCTTTATGACACTTTGTACTTTCTGTCCCCAGGTGGAGACAGTGAACAGATTCTCTGGTGGAAGGGTCTTATCGGCCAAGACGGTAAACAGGTGATTCGCGACTAGTCTACCTTTCGGGAAATACAACTATGTATACTACTTATATCATCCTCGTCAGTGAGGCCTTGATGATCCCTGACAATCCTTATAGTGTCATTGACAACTTTGATCCTTGTCTATGAGCTCTTTATGCAGCACAACACATCATAATGGTATCCAAATAGTACCAGTACGACCACAGCCCGTCCAAGTACGATGCTTCTGCTATCAAACCCACATGACTATGACTAATGTGATGACTTGTGTGCCGAACCTCGAATAATTGCAGCCCGTTTATTCAAGTGCTAGAACACAACGTAGGGAGCTCGGCTAGTGTTGGGGTTATCATGCCTTTGTATCCGCAAAAACGTACAGTCCAATACGGATCGATTAGGCGATGCGTATATGCGAGACTTCCCGGCAATTCGTGCGGATTTGCCCTGCAGCTGTCACAACCTTCACGCTGGTAGACTCAAGTATGCGTATCGAATAGGGTCTCTCCCGCGTGTACTTCAGTGATCTCGATCTCTAATTTGAAGTACAGAGTACCAATCAGAAGGAGTCTAGATCTTCCCGATATAAAAACGACAGGGAGTAGCTTCCCGTTCGATCTTCCCGTGCGATCTTCCCGCCCGACCTGCTAGGTACGATTGCCCCCATAGATAGTACAAGACCTTTAGCTGCATGCATACTGTCAATTTCAGCGGTAGCTACCTAACTTCCATGCAAAGCATTCACCTCGCCGACTATTTTGCCACGCGTGCCACGCGTGCCGCACTTCCGCATCACCGGCTGCGCCGCCACGACAGACATTTGTCACTATCAGCGCGCATTCTTAGAAGTGGACACTCCTTGTAATGTGGCCCAGACAGCCATCAGCGCCCGATCAGAGAGGTTATGCAGGGCGTGTAAAAAGCAAAAGACTTAGAAGCGCTACCAGCACCGCGAAACTGAACAAATCACGCCCGAGGTTCCATCTGATCTTGCCCCTTCAAAACGAGCGCCACGGCGCCCACCGCTGCAAGTAATATCAGCACTGAGTCTCGATACAGTAGTCGCTTCCCTGAGCGATGTGAGGCCAGCAAGGCTACAATGAAAATCTCAAGATACCTTGTGTCTTGCACGCTTTACTACACTACCACATATCCTTCGACAGGAACGAAGATCTTTAGAATAACTGCATCATTTATCGCATCATAGAGAACACGATCCTGCAAACGCGTCAAACGCGCCGACGCACTAGTTAAGTTCCGTCCATTAGTGCGCATGTGTCTCGACCAAGTAAAGAGCTGCTGGGCGACAGCCAATACAATGTGATACGGGTCCTGCCCCGAGATCCATCTGCACCGAGGAGTCGGTGTCACATCCATGAAACTGGGCTGATTCTGGAAGAGCATGTCGCTGCCTAGATGTAGAAACTGTCCCGCAGATCTCCTGCATGAGAACGGTTTTGTCGGACGTTCAGCGAGTCTTCTGCAAGACAGTTGGGAACAGGGTTGGGACAGGATGCTCCGGCATGTGCATCATACTTCCCCGGTATGCTAGCGTTGTACACGATCTCTACACGCCTAGCGTTGAATTCTATAGGTTCTTCTGAGTTGTAAAGGTCAACAGGTGGTTGGTGCGGGAGTGTTCTCCATACATAGTAGGATTAAAGAGATGTGCTCAGTGGCATTGAGTCGTTTTTGCTTCGCTTTCAAGGCGTTGTTGCTCAGCCTTCTCCCAAACGCATCTTTGGCACATGCAGTCTCCACCCAGCGCACCGGCCGCCCACTCTCTTCGTTCTTTTACGGGTAACCTCACATCGCAGTAATGTCCGAAGACCTCTTCGCCTTTCTTCAGCCCAGGGCTCTTACCAGAATCTCTACCTTTCCAGTCGACAAGCTTCTGACGAGTCCAAAATTTCATAGACCCTTGCCATTCCCAAGCCACGTTCGGATCGCAGCTATGATTGGCGAGACACCACATCGGATGAACAGCGCCTATCTCCGGTCGTCCGTCTAGGCCTTGTTGAGCAGAGGCCGTGCCTCTCAGCTTGGCGTAGATGGTGTTGAAGACCCAGGTATCATATCGATAGCTTTGAGCGAAGATGTTGACGTCCATCTTCTCCAACAAGTGAAGAGGGTTGATGATATTGCTGTTGAACGAGAACGGCAATGTTTGCGGGACACCAGCAAAAGCGTTGATGAGCTGACCCTCATGATTGACTTGCCATGCAGTATCGAGATCCTTGCCATGATAATCGCCCCATATGTAACGCAGCTCTTTCAGCTCCAGGGGGTGAAGATCTTGTGTTTCGGCAAGTGCAAGCGCTCGGACAAGGAGACTGGAGTATAGAGAGTCTGCGGCCTCGCGAGCAGGGACTTTACTCTGCCCTACGCTCACTCCACAGATTGCAGGATGGTAAGTATCCTGCGCCAAGTCGTGGCAATCTTCGCTACAGAAAAACACCTCGTCGCATTCTTCGCAGGAGAGGATGGTATTTGTGTCTTCTGATGAACTTGGCAACGTGGTACTGCAAGCATCGCAATAAACATCGTGAAGCCTGGATATAGCTGTCATGAGAGACCTTTCATTAAGCACTTCCTCTCCAGGCGCGATATCTTCTTTCGCGAATATGCCTAATTGTTTCACAGATTGAACCTCGACACTCGGTTCCTGGCTTGGCGGATCTGTTGAGAGAAGAGGTAGCTCAGATATCCGAACCTCGAGCTTTGGGGCTATGCTCGCCAATTCATCGTTGAGAAATTGCAAGCATTCCTCTGAATAACGGTCTGGCTCGTACTCGTTCCAGGTGTAATTTTCGCGACGAACGAGTCCTTTGTCGGGATAATCGTCAATCTCAACATCATCAACGTCTTCGCCGTTCTCCTCGTAGTAGGCCCGAAGTTTCGAGGTCAAGGTTTCGTCATACTTGACAAAGACATCGTCATCCGGGAAAGCTTTTGTTGCGCGAGCGATATAGTCGAAGGCGCTACGAAAACAGCCGCAAGCCAAAAGGGCTTCTATCAGAATGTCATGCCTATTTACGTCAGTCCGTGAGCTCGACTGTAAATACAGCCCTCTCTTACATACACGTTTCTCGAGAGATGATTTCGCGCCCAGGTGACGACTTTGTCTCCCTTCTCGCTTTGGGCAGCATTGTCGGGCTCGATTTTCAAATTGGCAGCACCCTCTAAGATGTAGTCGGCGTTTGCAGCTTCTAAAGCCTCATCATGGTATTCCCCTTCCTCAGTCACTTCATCAATCAGCAAAAGCGCCTTGTAAGCATCTCCAATAGCAAGGTCAGGATATCCAAGGCTTTTGTACGCCGCGGCCAGGTTTGTACGATGTATTATGCTGTACGGCTGCTCGGGTGTCCGTTGCTGCAAAGCAATAAGCTCGTTTGTGAGTTTTGTGCGTCTCTGCAAAGGTCAGTAGATAATTACGACCTGGCTAGTAGTATCTGTACCTCCATCTTCGTTCGACCTGACATATCTAGTGTGCAAGGTCGTGGAGCACGTGAGACAGACTTTTTGGTGGTGGGCTAGCGGCACTAACTCGCTTCGCTCTTGGTGCAACCCACCACTACGTTACAGTGACACGACTTTGGCTGAGAGCGCAAGGACAACGCCTTCGTTGCTTGCGAACTACCACCTGTGATCCATCATGCTGCCCCCGGCGACTGCGCTTGTTGCGCGATATCTCAGGGCGAATGGCTACACAGAGGTACGTCATTGCCCCCACCAAGGGCTAGACTCGCTCACACCAAGTAGACCTTGAAGACTTTCGTCAAAGAAGCGGACTTGCCATCCGATGCCGGTACTGGACCCGACAGCTCGGTGACGATAGAGTCAATACTTGACGAGAAGAGAACATTTGATCTCAGCCTTAATTTCGAGAAATTAGGTTTTGAGGATGCAGGTCGTATGTGGGCCGTCCCTGCGCCATCAAAACCAACTGTCTTGGAAACACTACCTAGCCGCTCGAACATATTGAGTGTGACTGTCCACCACCTGCTGCTCCCTTCTGCTACAACTGCTCGACAGTATATCGCTATCACTACAGCCGACCGACGTTTGTACCTCTTGAACCCGTCCTCACCGAGCTTTGAGCTTGTTCGTTCATATGATAGCTTCCAAGAGTCACCAATACTGGACATCATTACTATATCTTCGCGATACATGTTGATTGCCACGATGTCTGGAAAACTGCTTTTGTACGACACCGCAAGCGACAACATCTTGGCCGAAAGGAAGGATCATACAAAATACATCGTCAAGATAGCCAGCCGGTCGTTTGGTGATTTTGTGTTACTAGCAACCGCAGGATGGGACTCGAAAGTTTGCATGTATCGTATCAATATTGGAGACGGTCCTCCATGCATTGAGGAGCCTTTGACCACTCTCATGCTGCCAAGCATTCCTGAAACCGTTCTTTTCGTCGCATCTCCAGAAGATGGCTCGCCCATCCTTTTAGTTGCCCGCCGAGACTCAACCTTCCTATACTATTATTCCGTTCCTAGTGCGGACCATGCACATATCAGCCTCCTTGGGAAGCAGAATTTGGCTCCACACTCTAACGCATGGGTGGCTTTCACGCCGGCAGATGCTCAAATTTGTCCCACGGATCCGTCTGTGGTCGCAGTCGCAACTTCCTCAACGCCACACATGAAACTACTTATAGTAAAGCTTCTATTACCACCAACGCAATCATCGAGGTCTGAAGATGCAGCCATCTCGGAAACGTCCAACCCTGCTGCAATCACACAGGCCTCGCAGGCACGTGCTGAACTTTTGATTGCAGGTAGGGAGGAGGCAGCTATCATGGTAAGCGTGTCTACCATGGCACCTCAAACTGCTTATTCTACTCCGCGGTTGACATGGCGACCTGACGGATCGGGTCTCTATGTCAGCTCAGATGACGGCGTCGTCCGTGGAATTGAAGCGAACAGTGGAAAGCTTGTTGCATCTTTGGAAGGGCATGAACCTGGGAGCAAATTGCGTTGCCTCTGGACCGGAACACTTGAGACAGACTCTGGTGGAGCGGTCGATTCAAAGCATAATTCCGAAGTTTTGATAAGTGGTGGATTCGACCAGAGATTGATACTCTGGAACCGTTGATTTCCAAGGTTGTCACGCACCTTTTACCTTGACTGTTATGGCAAAAACAAAGCTTGTATTTGGATTGCGTCCTGGATCTCCACTGCAAGCGCTCGAAGCCTCACGTACCTCTCATCGCTCATCTCTATTATTCATACGACCAGGACTTATCGCAGCGGGTAGCCTGGGTGCGCTCAGTCCGACTAAGCCACAAACCCACATTTGACACCGACATTCTTCGGGCATTCGAGATGCCAAGAAGCAGAAGATTGTAGTTCACCAATCACCTACGCGCAGGGAGAGCTGGTCAAACAAGTCGAAATTACGCTTAGCCAAGAGTTTTCTTTTTTGGTCGGCGACCTGAAGTACCGCCACGATCTTGTCCCCGCGATCTGGCAACGACAGATCCTACAGGGGACACTCGCTTAGCTACCTATGACACACGTGGCAAGCACGCATCAAACATGTGCGCCAGGTAAGGGACTTGTAATTAGTGTCCTAACAACCCACCTGTTCCGCCATTCACCGATTACGGACCCAACGTACGGCTTTGTGCGCGAAGATCTCACTGTGTTTTTGATGGGTCTAGAATTGGAGCACCACCGGGGAAGACGGCTACGTGCACTTGTCTCTTCAAGGAGAAACACCAAGTCCACGAGACGTCACAGACAGCATAGCGTCCACCTTAGGCGACGGGCGTATCCACTCGTTCGCGAAATGGCTCTCTTGGCCGGTACTTGCCTCGTCTACACTTATTTTGAGACTTTGCATTTGTGGATGCTCTGCGTTCATGACCAAGAGTGCGCTCGTGCTGGTCTCCTCGCCGAGCAAGTATATATATATATATGACCGTAGTGCGATTCAATCAAGCGATATATCAAGAACAACATCGCGTTCCCTCTCTCTTGGACACACTGCATCCCATTCAACTTCAATTCTGCCGACAGTACGATCTAACTTGTCTGTTGTTTACTTTGGCTTCTAAATCTTCCATTCAATTGTCTTCGATCGCCATCGGCGCTGTGACCCTACTTATCCGCATACAACTATGTCTTATGCGACACAGTGGAAGGAATCTGATGGCGATTTCTTGCTGGTCGTTGCTGGCTTGACACGATATGCACCTTATCTCGCAGGCTGGCAAGAGTTTAAAGACCACATCCGGAAGGTTGTCAAAGAGCAGCCTGGCTGGGTCGACGTTTACGCAAGCCAAAGTCAACGGAGGGGTGAAATGCAAGGTTGGTGCAGACTCAAAGACAAACAAGATGCAGATGCTGCGTACAGTGAGTGACATATTATCTCCGGTTCCGATGACAGCACTGATCTGTACTAGAAACATTCTACAGATCCAAAGGCATGCTGGTGCATGTTTGGCAGACGCGCCGTAGCAATGAAGGATTCCGACTGATGGAGTGCAACTGCTCCGTACATTTTCTGGATCTATCTGACGGCGATCATTCTCCCGGACTCTGCGGAATTGACATCGGACGAGTCAACCAGTTGGGCGGTCAACCGTATGCCGTCCCTCCAACACAGTATATGCCGGTTCAGCCAGGATACCCGTACTCAGCTTACAGTTCAACCGCCTCCTACCCTATTCCCCCTGTATATGCAACACAGGCGCCATTAATGCCACAGCTAGTAGCCCAACCTCCAGTCTACTCATCGAGCAACAGTGGCATTCCAGTCAACATCCGAGACGGCGCCATGCTGACCGAGGCTCGTGGCATCTTCATACAGAACCTAAGTTACAAGGTTGGCTCAGACGAGCTCAAAAGCCTGCTGTACTCAGTGGGACGGCCTGTAGATTGCAAAGTGCACCGAGATCGTTCCGGGGTTTCCAAGGGGGTCGCCACCGCCAAGTTTGCGTCGACGCACGAAGCACAATTAGCAGTGACCCACCTAAACCGCAAATCACACAGGGGAATGACATTGAAAGTTCGCCTCGATCAAGCAACAACGGTCGTTGGCCAGGTTGGGCCTCCTCTAGTCGTCAATGGATCTGTTGGTGCATACAGGTAAGTGCAACAATCGATGCGTTGGTCAGCACTAACACCAAATAGCGCCGGCAAATAGACCTTGCGGGATCCTCGAGCGTGATACTTCTGTAATACCTGTTAACCGGGAAACGTTGCTGTCAAAGAGATCTGCTATGAGGCACGTAATGTGGCGTCTTGCCGATCCAGGTGGTTGGGACCCACCCCTTGGCTGACTCAATCTGGGCACATCTCCGAAGGCACCGCTCAGTGTACATACTCAAAGCAAGAGGGATGGCGTTTAAGTCGGGGACGGGGCGCGATCGATTCTTTCGGTATTCTTATCCAGACAGTTAACCGTATGCAACCTTATTGCTGCTATTCCCTCGAGCGTCCGGTCGTACAGATACACGCTAGCGTATTTGCTTTTGATATGCAGGTGCTTCCTTCCACAAGCACACGATCCGGAGCTAGCCATTAGTGCTGTTTAGATCTCGTGCTTGCTTTTGACTCGATGAACTTCACATCAACCCTGACGTACCGCTCATCCTTCGCATTGCATCCACACAAGCCCGAATTGTCTCACTCATGGCGTTCATTGGCGCACGCGGCCGTTTCCGACCAGAGTCATAGGAACGCCCGGCTACGGGCACCAAATGACGCCTACATCCGCCCCCAACTGGCGCACGCTTAGCTTGTTCCCACGCCCTTGGGCGATCCAAAGCCGAGATGCATGCTACTGGGAAGCCGTTGAGCACCATCATCGAGCCTTCCTAGACGTTACGGATTTCTTCGGACACCCCAACGGCGATTGCTCGTTTAGGAATCTGTTGACGAAAATCTTAGATGAAACGTCGAAGGATGCTCGGTCTGTCAAGATCTTGAAGGATCCGATCCATGTGCTTGGGACAACACGAGGTAAACATGAGCCAAGTGTACGCAAAACCAAGTCCATGCGTCGGCAACGGCACATCCCAGGTGAGATCTGCAATTCGCGTATCTGCATAAATTAGCAGTAGTGGCTTCATTTTTCGAATCGGTAACCCACAAGAGGTCTCGCCAGTCTGCGGTACGCCCCGGCCCACCGAACATGACCAAATCAGCCTCGTGAAACTAAATTTGTTCCCCACCCCATTTGCGCAGGTCGGCCTCGTTCGAACCATCCGCCCGTTGTTGCACGACGCCAAAGCACGGGGCAGTAGACTTCGGCGACGTGAAACCGACATGACAGGGGCTTGAGTCAAATCAAATGCAAAGGCTCACCCAACAACAAGCACCCATAGCTGGGCTGCTGCATACTGCCAGTATATCTTCGAAAGCCACAAACCCATGTTATCAATTTTGAATTTAGCAGCCACTGCATGATAACCCTATGGATGGATTCTTACATTTTGTTGAGTAGGGATGGCCGTCAACAGTCGATGAATCTCAACAGCGTGCTTTTACATCATCTGCGGATCAACGGAGTGAGTACGAACTCGGCACTGAACAGACGCTGCACATGGGCCAATTCAGGAACAAAAGGTCCGACTTTCAATGGTTCATCACGTAATTCTGGTGCCAGCTTGCTGGCAGAATGTACTATGTATGTAAGTCATTCACACGCTACTTGCAGTCTGTTCATCAATGTCATGTTCGCTTCCAATGGTCCACGCAATCTGATCGACTATGGTTGATCGCTCATGGTAACGTTGTATGTGGGAAACGGGGAAACAAGACCGTAGGCTGGACGGTACCCGTACAGGTCCAGGTTGTCTTGCATTTCACGCTGCTGTCTCTGCTGCTAGTCACGCATTAGACCCCTCCACAAGCCGCGACAGCATAGGCGAGCTAATGAACGATGCATGACATGTGCAGTGACTGGTGTCGGGCACAAGACGGTGGAGGAACGGGACGGGACGAGAAGCTTAGTCGAACACTTGTGGAATGAGCCATGAGCCATGAGCCGGTGGTTTTTGAGAAGGGCCGATTATAGGACTGTAAGCTTCCCAGCTGAACCTCTCATTCCGTCATCGAGCAGGGAGAGCAGTTGATGCTTGATTCCAGATCACTGCAGGCGCGGGATGTCTTGCTATGCACAAGTGACGCGTCACCGGTGTGTGTTCCGGTGAACTTTTCTATCATTCCTGTTGGTCAAAACTCCAGACGACATAACCGAATCACGGAGGCCGGATTACATGGGCCGCGCTGTGCTTACCCAATCGTTGCGAGTCGTTTTCTTCGATGGATGTGGAATATAGCGCCGTAGAATATTGGTAGCGAGGCGGGCCGCCAGAGGCTACAATTTCTTATATTTTGAGAACTCTGCATAGACGGCACATCTACAAGACAAGAACGGGCAGAGTGTTGCGGACACCTTGGCAGACATTGTTCATAGTACAGACAAGGGCTATGAGTACTACTTTGGCTGGGTTTTCAATAAGTGACATGGGAGATGCGGTTTTCTTCTACATGTCCTGTTGGTCTCTCGTGTGACAGGACGGGAGCGTGGCACGCTGGCTTGATACATGGTGCCGGCGCGGCATGCCTAGGACGGAAGCCAGCCAATCCAGAACATCGTAACGTTCTCCTAGTGTTTGTGACTTGCTGTATGCATGCCGCGCCAGCACCATGTGTCAAGCCGACTTGGCCACGAGTAGTGTACTTTGGGCTGAGACCAACATGGCCGAGATTCAAGGCACGATAAACTGATTACGGTGCGAGGTTTCGTATCTGGCGAAGGCACTGCTTGGACATACCTTATCACTGTCGGAGAGTCTATTGTAAGATCTAGGTGCTCGAGTGCGTAACTTCACACGTGCAGCCAGTCAATAGACTGTAACTCATTAGCGTGATAGTAGGGCGTACTCATGCAATGTGTACCAGTAGGTAGCCCTGATTAAAGAGCACATGACTGCGGAGTCCCTCCGGCATGGCCTCTCTGGTACAGACAACTTATAATTTTTTCCCGGACACATTCAATGGAAACACCGCATGACCTATCGCTAGGATCGGTGCAGGCCAGCCCGTCTTGGTAAATGAGCTCGGATTGAAATCTTGCAAAGACTAGGACTTGACTGAGCTGTTGGGCACGCATTGGTATCTACTCTAACGCATTGGGCTTTCGGGTCAAGGGCTTCCGTGTTCTACAAGTGGTAGCTTCAGGAGGATAAAGCGATACGTAATCTCTGAGTCCTACCATACGCTTGGGTTTGTTGCAATGATCTACATGTCTGTTCACACACATATGCAGGCTGTATGTCGGCGAATAATTTGGGGCTGAGTCTGTAGAATCGGTCGTCAAGAAGGGAAGTTATGCTTGTCAGCATGTTCACAACCAGAACCTCGTACAGCTCGTCACAGCGCTAAGTCACCAGTGATTGTAAACAAATAATACTACTCGTTCCTTCTTCTACCTCTAGCGAGCTTGCATGTTGCGGAAGCCACTATTGAGAAGTTAGTAAATCCTTCTGTGGAATTTCAACTCTCACTCATGAGCTTTGACCTACAGAAGGACCGAAAGTAAGCGCTGGCCCTCTTGACTTGGAAGAGTTCGACATGCCATTGGTTTCATAAAATAGACCACGGCTCACAATGTAGGTTTTAGTGACTGAAAGCTGAGCTCTGTGAAGAGATGAATGTTTTCCAGGAACTCCCAAGACTTCGTGAACAGGTTAGGTCATTTGTCACACTCAGTGTTGGAACTCGGTTTAAACAACATTGAACTGTCCATCTCCTATATACGCCACCCTTTGTTCTGTGTTTTCATCGTCACAAACCACAGCACGCACAGAAACACCGTTCCTACCATTAGGCACACTCCACTCCAAATCTGGACACCAATGAAATTCAGGTGACCATCAGGATTCGTCTTCAGCAGTGCACCCGCGATAGGCGCACCAATGAGAGTAGCTAAATTGCACCTTAGTTTACACCATGGACCACGTACCCGAGGCTTTACATACCTATGCTCGACACACTCCACGACATTCCAAGGCGTGTGCCTAGCCGAGAAAGATCTGGGGTAATGTTTGCAAACGCGGCAGATGGTAGAGTGACCAGAGCAGCGGAGAAGAATCCTAGGTGATGTTAGCAGACTCATTTCCAATTTTTCTCTCCACAGCCAAACTGACCCCACAAGATACTGAAAGCTATAAAATGTGCTTCCTGATCGATACTGATCCAGCAAAATGATAAGATGGCGCTGGCGAAAGTACATAGAGCCCACGTCACAATGGGTCCGAGCCATTGGGCGAGCCCTCCGCTCACTAATCGGCCAAAGAAACTTGCTGCTATCGCCATGACCAACGTGTAAAGACCCATACTCTGACTCAGACCCAGACGATCCCGTGCGTACGTGGGAATGTAGAAGTAAGGTACGATGTATCCCAGAAATGTCGAGAACGAGCAACAAGTGAATATGAGAAACAGTTTGTCTTTGTACGCGGTCTTGTCGAATAGAGATCGCGCCTTGCGTTTTGTCGCCAGAACGCTCGATCCACTAAGGAGGGCCGGGATAGAGAGCAATGCGGCAGCGAGTGCGACAAACCCTATGGCACGCATAGCCCATGGGAAGCCAGACGACTTCAACAGCCGGTCAAACATCATAATGTAAACAACTCCCCCTGCTCTATGTTAGTGACATTTTCCTGCTCTCTTCAACATCGCACCTACCAACAGCAATCCCACTCATAACGATACCTAACGCGATTGCCCTTTTTTTATCAAACCAGATCCCCACCAATGCCAGACTCGGAATATACAACAGCCCTGCTCCAAGGCCCATGCAAATCCCCTGGCTCAGAAAGACCTGCCAATACTCCGTGCTCAGGCTGAGCATCATAATGCCGAAGACGACTAGAAAATTGCCGGTAATGAGCATAACGCGAAAGTAGCCCAGATCGAAGAGTGGACCGGACAAAACACCGAAGAATATCAGCAGCCAGGCCTGTACCGTGCCGATCCATGATATGGCTGAGGGCGAGGCGGAGGATAGCAGGTCGGACTTATAGTATGCTTGGAAAGCACCATAACTCAGGGTGAACCCCCAGATGTTGATCTGACGAGGTATTAGGGGGTACATACAAAAACCTTGATAGGCTGCATACATATATCATGAAGCCGCCAAAGACTTTCAGCCATGCATGAAGGCCTCCATCAGGTAGCGGAGGGATGACGGACTCGGTCGTTTTAGTCGAGCGTGTGTCGAATGTCTTATCGACATGTTCAACGCCCTTCTCCTCATCGTGATGCTGCGAATGTTCAACTTCCTCGGCTGAGGACGGTCGAAAATTTCGTTGTGACTCAACTAGACCGCTCTGAAATGGCTGTTTGTCGTTCGAGCGTACTGATGATGGCATCTGGATATGTGCAAACCGCGTTGTCTTCTTTGTGCGATCGCAGGATGGGATATAGTGGCTGACGTTTTATTCTTGACAATCGTCAGCTATTCCGGCTCCGGCTCCGAATACCGCTGACTTATAAAGGGCTGATCTTCCGTAAAGAGATCGCAATTATATCAAAGGAATGGCTGCTTGGAGAAATCAGCAGATGGAGCGAAATTGGACGTTCAAGCGAGACGGTCTGTTTGTTAGCAAGGGCCCTGGTCGGTTGCACCACTCCACAGGATTGAAGTCATACATCATGACGATTTCTAAGCGTTATTGCCGTTGATGCGGGGATAAATCGTGGGCCGAGGTCAGGCATCGTGGAGTCATGCGCTAGCTCTCCAAGTTCAGCTGCAGCGATTGTATCATTCGAAAGTTTACGCAAAATAATGCCCAGGGAAAAAGTGGGAGGTTTGGATGTTTAGAAATTGTCGGTCTGTGTGGATATTTCTCAAGACTAAAGCGTTATCACGCCTTCCAAATACAGCCGGGAAGCTCCATACTTTTACATCTTCAGGATGTAAGGAGATGCTAGAACCTGTGTTTGCGATGCATTGTCAAATGTCTCATTGCCTGTGGAACAATCGCCTTGACTAGGCCATTGCACGATGTGCTGTCAAGGTACAGCGACGCTTGGCTGATATCCAGTGCCATCGTCAGCGACTCCAACGTTTGTTGGACAGGCATCTCCCAACATCGACGAGCGGAGCAAAGAGCTTGAGATTTGGTGTTGGAGCTGCAATGCTCGCGCCAGCAATGTGCAGCAAAGCATACGCCTGGTCACTTCGTTGACCTTCCCTGTGGCACGCGCTGGGGTGGTGAGGATCGAATCACCTCTGGACACAGAGGAGAAGAGAGCTCGTAGCGCGTGAATGGAAGGTCTTGGGGGTGAGCAGAAGAGAAACCAGGGAAATATCACCGGGTCCGCGCGCGCAAAAGGCTTGGACTTAATGAATATATTGGTAGAGTTTCGAAGGAGCGGTAACCAGCCAATATCATCGAAAGACGCCGAAGAAATGTTACTAAGAGTTCGATAGTCCTGCCTCATGCTGTCTTGCCGAGCCGGATCAAGATCGTTCGGCCTCGGGTGTGCTGCCCATCGCTCCAGAAAAAGTGGGAAATAGAAAGTGTCTTGAGTTGTTGCTTAAGCTGCAGGTTTCGCGAATCTAGCCTTCCTTGCCTCTGCGGCCTTTCTGTCAGAATCGCTGTAGCGTGTCGAGGTTGGTGCGGCGCGTTCCCGGCGGGGACTTCGGCTGTCCCGGCGACTGCGTTCGTTCCTGTCGTCGCGCCTGCCACCTCCACGGCCACCACGCCCAGGCTTGCCTCCATCACGACGCTTGTTCGCACCTGCGTCGTCCTTGTCTTCCCGCCCACGTTTCCTCTCGCGCTCAGGCAGGGCTTCATCCAGCCCTTTGACCTCGCCCTTCTCTCCAAATTTCTTCATGCGCTCCAACTTCTTCAGTCCTTCGTCGTCCTCGATGTTGGTGCCAAACTTTAAGGCACGCCTCTTGCGACGCTCAATCTCATCGTCAATGCTAGTGGCTGCGAGGCCTTGCGCATAGTTAGGAGCAGGCTCCTTTTTCTCTTCGATTGCGATGTCTGCGCCTTCTGTAGGCGGCTGCACGGAGAGATCATCGGTCTTCGCGGGATCGATGTCAGCTGCTTGGTTGGGAACAGCTTGAGGATTCGGCGGTTGGCCCTCTCCGCCAGCCTTCTCGGTTGTCTCTTCATTTGTTGTGACTTCTTCGGCTGCGGCAGGCGCAGCCTTCGCAGGCTCATCGTCATCCCAGTCAATCTCGTCCTCGGCGTTGACTGCAGGCTTCGGATCAGCAGGAACGCCGGCAGAGCTCTGGTCCTCGTCATCTTTGGTAAGACGGTCGACCATGTCGGCCTTCTTGCCAGCGTGTGGGAGACCGCGCTCTTTGAGGAGTGCCTCAAGCTCGGCGTTCTTCATCTTTGCGTATTCGGGCATTTTGAGCGCGTTTCAACGGTAGTGCGCGATAAAAGTGCGATGCGACGCGATTTGTCTTGACGCGCAATCGGAACGGCGCGCGCAAAGCTGGATGGTGAAGCGGCAGGTTCGGTATGTGTCAGTCGCTGTGTTTGAAAAGAAGAATGGGGGGAAGAGAAGCCTAGAGATTGGTGTAGGCTGAACAAAGGATAGGAAAGGCGCGACGGCGACAAGTGAAAGGGTGAGGCTGGAGGCTGGAGCTACTGTGAGCTCCTGCCTTGCCAAGGCGCACTTACTCTTTACGGACAAAGCTCTGCTTTGCTTAGAGTGATAGCCTTCCACACACAATCTTCATCAATGGATGATATGTATGGTACTGACGGAACTGTTTTTCAATATGTGGTTGGATATTCATCGTTTGCCTGTTCGGTAGCAATGTTTACGCCTCTACGACTCTTTATCTGCTCTGTCTTACCTACCTACCTGCCGCGCTCAACCTTCGCATCTAAGATGGCAGCGGGCTGATCTTCTTTTTTCGCAACTGCTTGGTGACAAGTTTTTCAAGATTCTGATTCGTAGTTGGAGCGTATGGTTACTTTTCCATGTCTACATAAAGATCAGACCCCGCCAAAACACGGCTTTGATAATCGACGACCGGTGTAGGGCGAGAACCACGAAGCATCAGGCTCATTTAGTAGTATATGGCCTATCAATGCGACAACTCGTGCACTTCAGTGATCGAAGCATCTCCGTATCATTGCAGTGACGGGCCTTCCGAGCTCGACTTCCATTGATATCAATCAGTACTTCATGACCTAACCGTGCCCTTTGCCTAGACATCCCGATCCAATAGGACAATGTTCGATGGCATTGTAGTGCTGACCGTGTTTCAACCACGAGCGCCCATACCAACAGTCAAGAAATCTTCTGGATTGTGACCAATGGCAACTTGTCACCAGGATGTTGCCGCATCGCTCTGTCTGCTGGTCTACGGCTGAGGCAGATGGCACATATCTACCTAAGAGGCGCCGCCAAGTGGACCCCGAACTCAGCGGCTCGCAGGTCAATCAGATGTCGATCTTTACGTCGAGACACCGCAAAGTCAACGATAGTCTGCGAACAAGCGGACAACTTTACATCGACACGAACTGCCCAAGGGTTGGATGATCTGCGACCAGATCCACAGTGGACAAAATGATTCACTAGTAACACACACAACTGATTCGCAGATACCTCCCACGCGCCGTGCCGTCCTCCCTCTCGTGCCGAACGGTCGCGACCAAACTTCGCCGTGAGCGCCTACGCTAGAGAAGTGGAACTACACATATGCTCATCTTATCTTCACCGCTTCGCGGCTACTCGAAAGACCTGCTTGGTCAGATGGGAAACACGAGCATCGTGGGCAGTGGAACACCTGACACCGATACAGTGAAGTGCAACACAGGCTTGCGGCACTCCACCGAGGCAGAAGCCTTCAGTTTGCACCATTGTGTAAGCGGTTACTGGTACACCCACATCACACGGTTGTTGCTTTGGTCAAGCACACACATGAGTGTGTACACCACAAATCGACAAAGCTCATTTCTGTGCTTATTTCCCTCGACACCTGCCGCGCTATCAAGAGCCCGCATACACAAGATGTGTTAGCGACAAACATGTATACCTGCCTGACGAAGGAGAATTTTTGCTAGGTACGCAAGTCTTCCCAGCCCGCATACCTTGTCCTGGCCAGTGATCGCAGTCTATGTTGATTGTGCATGTCTATTGGCAGAGTCTCAGATTCAGGCTGCCTGCATGTGGTAAGGTGTGATCCCGTGACTGAAATGGCATGCGGGAGGTAGTGGATTCGGCACACTGGTAAGGACGAATGATCGTGGAAAGACAGGCAAAGAGCTTCGGTGGCTTGTCGGCAACCTGGATAGTGGGACACACTCGTAAGAATCGCCGTCTCCTCCCCGGTGGACTACCGAAACTGTTGAGGAAAAGCGAAAGGACCTTTTCTTCGAATGTTTGGCAGAGGCGAGCGTTCACAGCAGGACTGCTTGCGGGCTTGCGGCGCCTTTGATGTGTTGTCAATTGTGGCGAGCGTAGATCACGGCACAGCCTCAATTTGCTGCAGCTAGTACGTTTTAATAACTGCACTTAGCCACACTTCAGCTTGCATGGACGGTCACTCCGACTCGACCATGAACAACATGGCGACTACATGCTGTCCTGCAGGTTGTGGTGATCCGTTGCAACGGTCACAAGAATAGCAGCCGGCATTATGCAAAGGCGTCATTTTCGCTCCACTGGGTCCATACAATGCCTAATGAGTATGACTCCTCCGCTCGAGAAACCCAAGCCGCCATTCATACTTCGCGGCCTGATTGACCCGTTAGACTTGCCCTACTACAAGGCCTCGAGTAGACTTAGACGGTGGAGGGTTCTCAACGGAATCAGTGGCTGACCGTTCGAGTGGGCTGCATCGATCTGTCTATAGTGTATATTGCTCCTGCCGATGTATTTAGGCAAGCGGCCTGATCGTCGCACATGGTCCAATGAATCAGAAGTACAGTGTGAGCTGAGGAGATGTTGTGGTTTGGAGAGGAAACGGGGTCTGCTATAGTCATTGACCCCACTCAGGGATGCCTCTCGCTAGGTTTCTTATCTCAGCTCATCGCTAGAACAGCCTCTACGTGAAGCAGCTTCAGAGATGAGCTCATAGAGCGGGAGGCTTCAACCGACTTGTCACTGGCTTCGCGACGGCATTGATGGGTTGAGTAAACGAGGGGCAGGGGCAGCCGATCAGCCAATTGGGCTCTGCACTTACTGCCGCCGTGCAAGGACTCACTACGAATCGTCGCCCACCATCAGGTTCCGGACGGTCGACTGGCTGCGCTTTGTCCTCGAGCCTCCACCCGCTTTCTCAAGCGCAAGCGCCCGTAACTGAACCAAGAATGCTTTCCGTGCCGGGGTCAGCCCAAGTGCGCAAGGCCATGGGCTGCCATACTGTCGTTGGGGGTGTCTTGCGCGTGCGCTTGTCGCGACAGGATACATATCGACGCCCTGCTCACCCCGCAGAATCCTCGAAAAGGCTCAGACCCAACAGATCACGACAGCCGGGCTTACTATATACTGAATCGCTCTTCGTATAAACTAGAGATCCCTTGGATAAGCAGCCAGACTGGCCTTGAACGTTCGAAAACGGCGACTCGCAAGCCCGCCCCACTGCGGCGACGGTGAATTGAACCCCCCACAGTTGGACGGCAGGCCCTGAGGGACGTGACGGGACGCATGAGCCCGTGCCGGGATACTGATATAACGTCTTTCCTTGTCCGCGTCGCTGCTCGTACACACGCTTCGCTGTCGATTTTCGCTCCAACCCACGATACCCTTGCACAGCCCCGTCTTGATCGGGCTTTGCCGAAGCAGCGCCACACCTTCGGTGGCGCCGAAGAGCACCAGGCATCGACCAAAACTTGCCTGGGTCAAGTGGCCGCTGCGTTGTACATTCTTGCTGGATGACTTATATTGTTTGACTGCCGATTTGACCACCCCGGGCCATATCGAATTTGCCACTTCGCCTCGGCAGTATAGACTACCCGTTGCCGCCCACTCTACCAATCCGTCTGACAGGACATACCCGAGCTGAGCACTGCTGACGGTCCCGAGCATTCGATCGTCCCAGTAACTCGAAACACCAGGTCCCCTGCGTCGTTGGACCCTTCTTCCAAGAGTTACACGGCTGGACAAGCACATGCCTCCATTAGGTACCCACAGCACACAAGGTTCCGCAACACACATAGTCGGGTCACACGAAGCTACCCGACATGGCTTCCTATAAGTCACAGTATGGTCCCCCAAGGAGAATAGACGATAATACGCCCATCACTCGGTTACCAAAACGATCTATCACGCCTACTACTATCACATCCCAGCTACCGACTAGTAGCAGCCAGTCTAAGTTACAGAAGAGGAGGCCTTCGCGCGATGAGCCAGCGCGGTCAGAACGCGGACTGCCGAATCAGAAAGAGCCCGCACCAAGAGTCAGCTCGCACCAAACGTCTAGTACAGCCGCACCTTCAACCTTCCAAGCTTCAGGCTTTGCATCGTACAAAGCGAGGTCGACTAGCTCCTCAACTCGACTGCCAAAGCTTGAAGTACCCACGAGCACTCGAACACCTTCTCTTATCTCAGGATCTTCCGCATCTACCATCGAAAGCCCTCGCTCGAATGTTTTGAGGAGAAAACAGCCTGGCGTAGGGGTTACAAGTAATCGACACACTACACGGGCTCGAGACGGCTCCATGTCCTCCCAGGAGGGCGCCCGGCAAGCTGAGAGTATTTCAGGTGACTTCAAGGATCCTTTCATCGAATCTGTGTTCGGCATCACTCTACCGCCATCCTCCAGTATTCTGGTCAGCTCCGAACTCGACCTTGAGTCTCCCCAGAATGGCTTGTACGACAACATCAGCCCTTTGGATATATATCCTGTTCCAACACCCCACTATGCCGTTTCAGCGACTCCCTCCACACGTTACGCAGACTCTCCAGGAGCTTTCAGCATCTCATCCGCTGCGACTTCAACAACCTCATACTCGCCAGCCACCGCTCTATCGAAATCCTCCCATAGAGTTAGACAAGTAAGCCCATTGGAGAGTCGACCACCTGTCAGCCGACACCGGGCTCCGGAAGAGCCTAGCATCCGTACAACATATGGATTGTCGACTGTGCGCGAGTCATCTACATCCTCCTCGTCAGCATCCACTGTTGTAGCTGATGCAAGCAGGGTGGATCTGGTGAAAAAACAACTACCCACTGTTCCACAAAGCCCACCAGTATCCAGGGTAGCCCCAACAGTGCAGACGAAGCCTCGGACTCAACCGGTGCCAGAGCTTGCCCACTTAGCTGAGTCTTCTCCCGTATCACCGCCAGGCTCAAGACGACCATCGCGGCCGAGTAGAGATGGAACGCCTGAGATATATGGACTCCGAGATCCCTCTCCAGTCATTCAAAGTAACATGGCGGGCTTTCCAAACCATCACAGGCGAACAAGTTCCTCAGAGTCAAAGTTCGGATCCCTCTCCAGCGCGAGGTCTCGTATGGCCATACCGGTCAAGGCTTCTTCGCGTAATCCCTCGCCTATCCCTACGTCGAGCATTCCTGCTACACCCAGTGCACTTAAACGTGGGACAACACCAGATGATCAGAATGAGCGTGATGCGCACCGATCCAGCACTCATCCTGCTCCGGCTCCAGCTCCCAGCCCTGGCAAAAGATTCGGGTTCTTCTCGCGACGTACGAAGACTGATCCAGCACCGCATTCCAGCAAATCGGAAAGTAAGCTTGTGCGTAAAGGGCCGACAGCAGGAACTGGGCATGAGGGGTATGGGAGGCATGCAGCTAGGGGCAGGAGTAGCAATTCGATAGGCGCAAGCATTGGACGATCGGTCAGTGCAGGCACGACATCCGAGAGCTTGGCTCAGACTCCATCGACTCGCAAGAGTAGCATGACCAGCACAACGAGCGGCGAAATGGACGACTTTTTCCTCAACAGACTGGCCCCCGTAATCCTGCGGGGCGCTGGGAGCAGCTCAGAACTGACTCGCAGTCCAGAACCGATGAATAGCAGCAGCAGTTTGGATGTATCGAGCCGCGCGAAGCTACCAATGGGCAATACGAGCAATGTCACAGCTGAGCCTACAAGCGACAAGATTCAACCTAGACTATTACCCTCAGCAATGCCGAACACTACGCGCAGTGGAATGCCAGTAAAGAAGCCGTTGAGAAGGCCTTCGGACAGTGATGATGACACAAAGAAGTCGTTTCTGCCCACACTCGCATCAAGACGCACTTCGCGCGCAGTCAAGCCTACAGAAGGCGGTTCAAGTCTGCCAAGAAGTCGTAGTATTTCCAAATCTCGCAAAGATTCTGCGAGCGATGAAAGCAGCTGGCTTCGCTCGTCGAAGAAGACCAAAGCCGAGAAAGAGAAGGAGCGACCTAAGCCGTCAAAGTGGAACTTCTTCTCGCGTGCGCATGCAGCTCCTCGAGTCGAAACACCCGCGACGCACGAAGATAACGCTGCGAGCCCAGGGCCTGGGTCGAGATCTGTTGCGCACTATGCGCTGATGGATGCGCCGTCCAGTCTTAACATGCAGGATATCGAACAGCTTATGAAGGAAGCCGCGGGCAACACCGACACAGAGAGCTTGCTTTCTGACAATGATTCCATGCGGAGAGAGCGCATGCAATCGATGCTCCTGCCACCCAAGCCCATTCTGCCAGCTTTCGCCTCGCCTTCACGTCCTGCATCACCCAAAGTTGTTCTGCGGTCAGATCAGTCGCCGCAGCGGTATGTCAACCTTACGGTCAATACCGATGTGCAGCCTGTGTCTGAGCCGTCTCCAAGGCACTCACAGGCCGGCACAATCTTCGATCTCTCACCACCTTCGTCGCCGGTCACGCAGCAACCAGACACCAACAACGAGGCTGCGCCACCGAGCGCACCGGCTTCTGTTGCCTTCCGTCTTCCTCAGCATGTAGATCCCCCTGTAGAGAACCAGACTCCTCAGGAAATGACACCCCGCAATCTTCCTCGTCCGAGTCGATTGCCACAAGTCGGGCGGATTCCTCAGGTAGTATCGACTCGCGGCAAACTCTGCCGGCCCTCATCTCGGTCATTTTCCAGACCGTTCGTCACTGACCAGCCTCGTCCGATCGCCCTTCCACGCACGTCTTTCGAGTCAATTGGCTCGATAGTCACTACTGCTGGCCCCGTTGAGCCTTTCCCGATACTGCAAGGACTCGGTGCTCTTTCCCATAGCTCAGCCATTGCGACTATCAGCCCTTTCTCTGAAGAATCCCGACAAAGCGAGTTCTTTAAGTTTCCGCCGCGCAAAGATTCAGAGGTGTCTTATTCGAGCAGCTCAGGTGTCTGGAGTTTCGCTCCTGTCGCCGGTACTGCCATTATCCCTCCTCCAGAAGCACCACTATCAGATGACGAGCTTTGGAATGAGTACGACGATCTGCTTGACCAAGTCGTCTCGCCTGGAGGCACGGTCAGGAAGGCTCCAGCACGCAACGAGCGTCTTTCAATCGAGCAGCGACCCCTCAAGACGAAATCTTCATGTGTATCGATCCTTTCCTCGGGCAAGGAGGCTTCGGTGCCCTCGGTGCACATTCGTCGCTCTCGTTTGCTTGCAGCCCTATATGCGCACCAATCCCCGACTTCTTCAATGGCTCTGTCCGACGTCATCAACGATTACAGCGATCGCAAGCTTAGTGTGATCGACTCAAGTACTGGCAGGTTGAGCCTACCTCTCAGCCCCAGTCTGTCTACGGCCTCAGCCCAGAGATGCTCGACACGGACAAGCTTGCCTGTGTCTTTGCCACTGTCAGACAGGCAATCAAAGGTGTCAATCGTCTCGCGGTCTGATAAAGATCGCAGCAGCACTACGGCCACTCGCTACAGGGACGCACACCTCATGGACATCGCCGAGGCCCAAACCTTTGGTCATGCCTCGATGGCCGATCTCCGATTTGGTGCTTTGATGACAAGCAAATGGCTGTCATTTGGTCGCGTGCTATTTAGCCCTGTGCACCACCAACTCAAAGATGTCAACGAAGATCGTATCCTCGTGATTGACGGTACTGGCAAGGATTGGTCCTTCTACTGCGCTCTCACCTACTCCGACGCGGCTGTATACGACCTCGGTCCTGCTCCATCTTCTTCTCCTTCGACTGACAGGACGTCCGCACCGCCAAACCATCGTCATATCCGCCACTCTTCTCTCACCAACGCATTGCCCTACCCGCAAAACTTCTTCGCTTGCGTTGTTCTTCGCTTTCCTTCGGCACAGAGATCGACTACTCATCACTTCCTCCTGGCTGAGGCCAAACGGGTGCTTCGCCCCGGTGGTTACCTCGAGTTTAGTGTGTTAGATCTGGATCTTGTCAACATGGGTAATCGTGCGCGACGTGCGGTGCGTCAGCTGAAGATGGACATCCACCGTGTTGATGATAGCATTTCCCTCCGTAACATGAGTGATGAGATCATCGCGGGCCTGGGTCGCAAGCGCTTTGTTGAATGCAAGTCCTGCGTCGTAGGCGTACCTGTAGCTGGAAACTTACCGGCTCCAAACGACGTCAATCACCCCATGAGGAAGAACAGCACAGCAAGTTCTCGCAGAAGAGCCGACAGCAATCTCCAACCTTCGATGCCAAAGTCAGAGCCATCTTTCTCCGATCTTCTCAAAACCTCAACACCATCTGCATCTACCGACAAAGGCATTGCTGATAAAGTCGCACGCGTTGGTCGCTGGTGGTACTCTCGCTGTTATGAGAGTATCGTGCTACCTGACTGGGATGGACCAGATGCACCTTTGCCAGGCGATATCCTTAAAAACAGTATCTGGCGCGACAACAACCTCATCAGTGAATGTGAGGAGCTTGGCACGAGTTTTCGCATGCTCATCGGCTATGCACAAAAACCCGAGGTCGGCCTCAGGCGTCACGTCAGTGTCTAACCTCTTTATATTCTTCTTCCGATCCCTCCGAGCTGTGCTCTAATTGTCCAGGAGACAGACTTCGGCAACACGACTTTTTAATGGGCTTTGTTTTGTTACAATGGCAGCCTTATTGCGTTCAAGCGTTGCGTTTTTGCTTTCTTTATACCCTCGTTGCAAAGCGATCGCATGGCATTGTACAGCATTACTACAGCTCAACGGCACGAGCCTGGCCTCACGATCTCTGACATCACGACAACTTATGTAATCTTCCCTTTGACCGTCACGTTGGATTTGGACATGCTGGTAATGGACAACTAATAGGTCTGCAACACTCAAGATACCCTGATGAAACAATACGTTTATGTACTTATGAGCACGATTTGCAATGGCATGTGTAATATTCAAATTGTATAATTTCCTAAGCCTGTTGACTATTGTGCTTGATGAGCAATGTGACTGATATTTGAGTCTGTCAACGGGTTTTGTAGGTCCCTTGATATTGTGCCAGGATCCTGGGGTCTAGTTCGGTCATGGAGTAGCCACTCCTTCAGCCTCCGTGCAGCTATCGTCTTGGTCGTGGCTCATGGCATACGAAAATAAACATGATATTCCACAAAGCCGCCCACCATCTAGATCACGATGTCAGCAAGAACCTGCAGGCTCACATTCAGGGCCTGAGGGCGATGGCATCTGCATGTTGCGTGTACACTAACACCGACTCTCGTCGTTCCCAGTCTGCTTGATGCGGCACCAACCGGTCTCACAAACTCACCCAATCCATCCAGCTCTCCAGGAATCTCAACCGCCCGTCTCTGAGCACCTCCTCGAACTCCTCGAAGCTCAGCAAGCCGTCTCCTAATCTCTTTCTATTTTCCTGCTCCACGGCTTCGCAACTCGCCAGCAAGCTGACGTACAACAGAGAATCGGGATTCTTAGCGCTGCGCCGCAGATTTGCGATCAGAGCTGCAGTTTGGTCTGGCTCGGGCGCGATCGAGTAGAAATTTTGAGTGTGCGCAATGTGACGGCGCGTGTAGGACATCGTTTGCTTGCCGTCAGGCGATGTGAAAATAGAAAGAGTTTGTAGCCAAGGCGTGTCCGTCACATGAGGAACTTTGATTTTAGAGGGAACGGGCTCCTGTGAGGGTGCTAGAGAGGCAGCAGTTTCTGCCTCGTCCCCTGCTTCAGGGAAGTCGCGGCTCGGCCTTGGGGTTGTTGGGGTGTGGCTCGGTGAGTCAGAGGTGTGCATCACCAGGTGGCTTTCGCTGTCACCGTGGTCTACACCTGAACCCGGCGTCACAACAGGTGGTGCGGGCTTCTCAGCTTCTTCCTCTTGGAGAATGGGATGACGGGTATCGACGAAGAAAGGGCCCTCTGGGCCGATGCGGATCCGTATATTATCGTTTGCAAAGTCTTCCAAATCTCGATCAAAATCTGATGATGTGGTTGATTGATGTGAGGTTTCTACACCTTCTGTCCCTCTACTCACTTCAAGGTCGGCTGTTGAGTTGGGTCGGAATTGCGGCATCGTAGGATCGCGAACCAGTGCAGGAGATGCACTGCGTGGTTCTGCGCTAGTATTCCCTGCTTCAAACGCCGTGCGATCTGATGGGCTCAGTAATTGAATAGTAGCTGACGTTAGCTCTCCATATAGCTGCTCCTTGAGCAGTTCAGCGTTCCATTCAGCTGTACCACCCAGAGTGTCTTCCTTGTGAATCTTGAGGTCGTTCAAGGCAACCCTTTCGGCAGCTACTATTGCTGTACGAACCATAGACAAGTACTCTTTCGTGTTCCTGCTGTGACTCTGGCGTCTTATAGCTTCGAGTGCACCCCTGTTCATATGCTGGCAGAATACATCAACCACGCCTTTGGCGAATCGAAAGATGCCTATGCGGAATATTTCTGCATTGTGTCTTCCCCAGCCCTTGTCTTTCTCCAGCAACGTATCGATGGCCTCGGCGTGGGCCCGGCGCTCACTGCGCAGACTACGGGCATCCAGTGCCATATCTTCTCTGGCCCGGAACAAAGGATCGAGTAGCTCGTTGAAAGCTTGCTGCGTAATTTGATACAAAACTTCTTTCCCTAGGTCTCGTTCGAGCTCAGGGATTTCATATCCGTTCCATTGTTCGCTGGCCGGCTTCTTTGAGACTGCTTTGCTGGACCATTCTTTATGGTTCACTTCGTCCTGGAAATGCACTTTTGAAGATCGACGAGACGTAGCTCGGTCGGATGGAGGCTCTGAGGCTGAAGGGCCTGCGTAGCCATTTGTGGATTCGTCTTCATCGTCTGTTATATCTGCACCGGCGGGCCTTGTGAGGCCTTCCTCCTCATCCAAAGTGAATTCACGCCTAGCCCATGCCTTTTGTACTAAACGCTCTCCAGCATTCGGCCTTGACGATCCATCAAGCAGCTGATGAATCTCATTGGCTTCGATGACGGACTTGCGAGTGGCGCTCTCGAACGGGGTATCCAGAACGACAGGGGAGGTTTCGTCGAAAGTACCGTTTTGCTTCTGTACGAAGCTGACATGAGGAGCATTTGAAGTTGGGAGGCTATAGGGGGGGAATGCAGAGCCTAGAGGCTGACTAGATCGGATGGTCTCCATGCTGTTGCGCACCGAAAGCTCTTCTGTCAATTCAGCAACGAAGTTCCGAGTAGCTTCCTTCTCAATCGCGTAGTAAGCTCGGAAGACTCGGAGCACATCTCGGCGCGAGATATAGCCATCGCCATCGATGTCATAGCCATTGAAGACGATCCTAGCCTTGACCTTCATATCGGTGGTATGCATACCGTCGATACCCTTGATCCATTCTTCGAACCCAATGAGACCGTTCTTATCGCTATCATAATACTGGAAGATGCGGTCATAGATAAGATTGGGCGCAGCGATGAAGCCATTATATCGAGGTACAAAGGCGTGGTTGAAAGCGCGTCGGTCCAGTGCCCAACAAATTTTGTTAGGATCGTTTGGCCATTCGGTACTTGCAAGGCATGTGAACTGATCCCACAGCGCCTCGATCTCTTCTACTTCCATCTTCGTTTCCAATGCTAGTCGTCTTTTCAGTGCCGAGTTGACCGAGTGATGCATCATATGCGGCTTGCCTGGGTAAAGAGGTTCTTGTTTCGCCAGGGAGAGGTAAGGTGCTGGTACCCGTATTTTGTAGAAAACATGAGTTTTGGCATGAGCATTTGTAGCTTCGCACGTAGAACAAAGGTCAAAGTCGACACAATTAGCACAATGCCACCTGGTACCACGAATGGGCTTCTCGTCGCATGAGTTGCAGGTGATGCCTCGGTGTATGACGCCCTCTTGCCGCGCCCGATCTTCAGCAATGTGGTACAAGGTACGTTGCAACGTCTGTCCTTCAGGGTCGATATCCTCACCGTCGCTATCGTCGTCGCTGTTCCAAGATATGTCTGTGGCTGCAACACTTTCGACACCGTCCGTATCAGCAGGCCTTGCATCGTTCAACCGCTGCGTGCGCCTCTCCACAGCACGAGTAACAGTAGCAGGAGTCGGCAGCCTGTCACCAATCCACCGAGAGACTGCGTCGACTTCGGCAGGAGCGAGCGGGCGGCTTGAGAAGCCCGAGTCTAGCAATCGATCGAGGAAAACATCGTATAATCGCGCCGTCTCAATCTCGATGGTGTCTTCACTGGCATCTGGTGCCGTAGTCACGAGCAGCTCTCGAAGTTCATCTGGGGCGATGAGATTCTGAGGATCGAGCGGAACCACGATCCCGAGAACATTGTATTCGCCCAAGGCGTTCACTTCGCTTTCGAGGCGAGAGATTATGCGTGTCGTTCGCGATGGGCGCCGTTGTGGGTTGACTCGCCGGACCGCGTTACTACGGTGCAGGCCATCGCCGGGCGCAGCCTGGAGGCTACCATACAGAAGGTATGCGCTATAGGCGGCCACCACCCCGGTCAGCACGAGTATGGCAGGGCGGTAACGGGTGACGGCGGTCGGCGCTGAGCTCGACATCGGAGGTGGTGGAGCTCGAGAGCTATTCGGGCTTCAATGAGCATTGGCGCCGCGTCAGCAGGGCGACAAACAAATGCAGCAACAGCGGTGCTAAGAGCTCCAGCACCGCAGCTACCTGTTCGACATGTTCAACTTGGGTAGGCGTGCCTTAGCATTCAGACGTCGTGCATGGCTGCTGCTCCAAGAAGTGGCCGTTTGGGGTCGCACGTGCCAAACGGATTTCCGCGGGCCCTCATTGGCGCAAATGCTCCTCCTTTACTCCTACATTCACAGAACTTGAAATGCCGAGATGCGCGTGAGAGAGTTCTTCTAAGGTAGAAAACTGTTCAAATATTTACCACGCAGAATGTCCACCATCTATCCTCAAGTCCGACCCGGTCATGAACGAGCTAGCCTCGCTGATCAGGAACACTGCAGCACCACGGTATTCCCTTGGTGCTGACAACCGCCCCAGCATGTTCTGTGTTGGCCACGATTCCTTCCGATCTGGGAACTTGACAAACAGTTCCTCCACCATCTGCGTCACAATGTACCCTGGTGAGATGGTGTTGACGCGGATGCTGTGCTGACCCCATTCGGCAGCCAGATTTCGACCGAGTTGGATCACACCCGCCTTGGATGCGTTGTATGCGGAGCAGATCAGGCCCTGTTTTTTTGTCAAAAACTCTCGTTCGAAACTCTGAGCTGAGACGTACCTTGTTGGCGATGGTCCCAGACATGCTGGCGATAAGCACTATACTACCACCCTTGCCGAACCTGATCATCTGCTTGGCAGCGGCTTGGGCAGTCATAAAGACACCGGTGATATTGACTTCGAACATACGGTTGGCATCCGCGGCGGTGTACTCAAGTGCTGTCGTCTCCTGCTGGATACCAGCGGCCGCGATCAGACCGTCCATCCTTCCCTCGGCGTTTGCAATCTCCTCTACCACCTTGTGGAGGCTTTCAGAATCCCTTACATCAATCTGTCGATATTCCAACTTCGAGTTCAGTTCTTTCTTCGCCTTCTCTGCAACGACGTGGAAGTCCGGGTGCGGCTCAGGCAACCTGTCGAGAGCATACACTGTTTGTTGCATCAATGGCTGAACCCTCTACAGTAGCTATGCAACGTACCAATTGCTCCGGCCTCCAACAATGCTTCTGCTTGTGTTAAACCAAGTCCGCGAGCTGCACCAGAAACGAGCACGACCTTGTTCTTCAGGCTGAACTCAGGCAGACCAGGAGTGAGACTTGGTAAAGTCATCTTGAGAAACAATTTCGCTGGCTGGCGAAAGCTAATGGTCAAGAGGTGAAAGCTGAAAATGCACCAGAACACCGTGCTGAGAGAAAAGTACAAATGAGGTCACACTGAATGTTTAACACGAGGGGCCTGTGACTTTTTAGTGAGCACAATAGACGCCGGACGCCATCGCAAGGTCAGCAGACGACTGACCTGAGAGGCCAGATCATGTCATTGCCTCCAATTCGCGCCACAATTGCATGGTGGGATACTGAGAACTCGAGGGCGGGGAAAGCTCCTGTCGACGGAATGACCCAATTGGGAAATGCCGCACGCGTAATGTCTACCGCCGGAATGCTTCCTTCGTCTTAACAGAACCGTTGCGGCGTCATTATGAAGCAGATCTAGTACTTAAGAAGCTCGAGACGAGCACGTGGTGCGAAGTCGCATTAGTGCGAGAGATATCGGACCTGCTGCTTGCATGCGTACTTCTTGAGGTGCAGTTCTATAGGACCTCTGGAGCTTACACGAGTCAGACGTCAGTGGTGTAATTGCTTTGCCCCACGGAACATCTGTGTACCTTTCGCTCTCTGGATTTGGGCAAACCCTCAAGGCCACAAGCAAGGCAGACATGAGAGTTATGCATTGGTCAGGCTACTCTTCCTGTCGCTAATACGACCAGATTCTGACAATCAGTAGATGCAAGCAATCGCCTGAGAGAGGAACATGATCAGTCAAACTTTACACAAAGATGTCTAAGTACTCAGGAGCAATGGCATGTAGTTCCGAGTACAACATCCTTGCTTGAACACTACACGTTGGAGCAGGTCCGAGATGTTTGCCGTTCAAACTTGGAGCTCGCTGGTGCCCCACTTGACCCCACCACCGGTACCACATGTGAATTCAGTCGCAGAGCACAATGTTAAGAATTTGTTCAGCCTACACCCGTCGGAATGAACACTGTCAGCGACGTCACTCCACCTCTGGGTCCGACCCAGTTAGCAGCAGGCCACGCGCCTCCAACGCCACCTCACGAATCCGCTCTTGATGACATTTATGGCTCTGCGCCTACTTCGCCCTTCCTTGATGCGCAAGCTTCCGACCGCGCTCATGAGATGCTCTCAGACCTGCCTTCACGGCAGCGCACTCTCGATGCCGATGCCTACCGCGAAGGCTTAGCTTCAGCAAAAGGACAATACGTGCAAGAAGGCTTCGACGAAGGGTACGCGGTGGGCGCTGACATCGGACTACGGATTGGTTATGTGTTGGGTGTACTTCGAGGCTTTGTAGGCGCCTGGAAGGGACATGATCAGGACACATGTTCTGAGGTCCTCAAGCTGTACGAGGAGGCACAGAAGGAGCTTGCCATCGAACAGCTACTAGGGCGAACCTGGGTCGACGAAGAGGGCATCTGGAAATGGGAGGTCCACGGTACAGACGGCGAGGCTACATTCAGGGAAGTGGCTGCGCAGCATCCTGTCGTGCAAAAATGGGACAACAAAGTGGAGGAGTTGGCAGCACGCTGGGACGTCGATCTAAAGGCTGTGGAAAAGATGAGTACCAAGGAGGAGGAGCAGTCATGAAAGACTTGCAAACCACGTCTGAACACCCCAACAAGAAGGCATCTGCAGCTCATGTTGAAACCGTCAGTCGCATGAGTTGTCGCGTATCGAATCCAGAACGCTCTGTGCTACGGCGACCATTTCTGCGCACTCATAGTGGCCTGAATGCTCATGACACGAACGAAGGGATCGAGCGCCTTCAGAGCTACGCCTGTAGCGCTGCTACCTGTCGCACCGTGCCTCGATGCTGTATACCTACTTGGCGCCGCAACAACACAGATCATCTGTGAACGGCGAGTACATGAGGGTGGTGGTGCTGCCGACATGTGAAGAACATCCACACCACTACTGGCAGCGCGTGCAAATGATTTCTAGTCTCTAGGCATGAGTATTCGGTGTCCAGATGTATATACATGACATGGACGGGACGGTGGCATGTCTGGTTGCGTCGGCAGTCGGCCAAAGGCGCACGGACAAGAGGCGCTCAAGATGCCGTCATGACTTCCGATCCGACATTGAAAGATAGACGGCTAATTCTAAACCTCAACATGCTCCTGCCTCACAATCCGCTTTCGCCTTACTCGCTGACCCTCTCGTCGCGTCAGCCATGATACATGGCCTGCTCGCTCTGCGACGAGCACATGCACACAACGTTGCCTCGCAGCTAGCACGCCCACATCGCACCCCGGTGTCATCACCACAAGCCCTCGCGCGCCGCATACAATCGCAAGCATGGGAGCCTCTCCGCCCCCCAAACCCTGCCGATCTCCCTAAACCGAGGATTCGCAAAGTCAAGCCGCCATTCACGAAGCGAAAATGGGTGCGCCGTCTCGCAGCTGTTACTGCCCTCGTCGGAGTTGGCTACGCTATTGATAGACAGGTCTACGCCTCGTCTTTGACCAGATCTCTCCGCACCTTCAAGACTGGCCTCGTGATCGGCCTCGACTACAAGATCAACTTTCGTGCCCATCCTCCATTTGCAAACAGCGTCGAAGACGTACACAACCGCAACGCGGAGCGCATCTTCAATCTCTTGCGCTACAATGGCGGCCTCTATTTGAAGATTGGCCAGGCGATTGCTATGCAGAGCGCTATCCTGCCGCCTTCGTTCCAGAAGATGTTTGCGAAGATGTTCGACGATGCGCCGCAGAATGAGTGGTGGGAGGTTGAGAAAGTGGTTCGAGAAGACTTTGGAAAGAGCGTCGAGGAGGTGTTTGGTGTGAGCTTTTCGCACGACCAGACACTGGGCAAGGGTGTCATGGAAAAGACGGCACGAGCGAGTGCAAGCGTTGCACAGGTACATTGGGCGCGTCTCGCGGACGGCAGGGAGGTTGCAATCAAGGTACAGAAGCGTGAGATCGCGTCACAAGTCGGTTGGGATCTTTGGGCGTTCAAGGTTGTTGCCAAGGCATACACCTGGTGGTTTGACATTCCTGTCTACACACTCGTACCCTACATCTCCGAGCGCCTAATGCTCGAGACCGATTTTGAGAACGAGGCAGACAATGGCGAGGAAATGCGACGTCTTGTTGCTGGCGAACCAAGATTGAACGGTAGGGTGTACATTCCCCAGGTCTACCGCGAGCTTTCGAGCAAACGCGTCATGACCGCTGAATGGATTGAAGGTGTCCGTCTCTGGGATAAAGAAGGCATCACCAACAAATGGCGCGGCGGTTGGCGACGCGGGTCTCCTGGTGCAGGAGGTGTCCAACTCCCTCCCATTCCTGCAGGCACGAACTACGACCCTGACGTCCCCGCCGACGCGCCCAAGAACGAGATCATCAAGCCCAGCCGCAAGTCTTGGAAGGGCAAAGACAGCAAGGGTGGACTTGGCGTGAGTCTGAAGACTACGATGAATACCATCGTCGACCTTTTCAGTGCGCAGATGTTCCTTTGGGGTCTCGTACACTGCGATCCGCACCCCGGCAATATCTTCATCCGGCGCCTGCCCTCGGGCCAGCCAGAAGTCGTCCTCATCGACCACGGGCTGTACATCCGCATGAACCCCGAGTTTCGGCATCAGTACGCTCTGTTCTGGAAATCCCTCCTCGCATTCGACAACGCCACCATCTCCGAGATCGCAGTCTCGTGGGGCGCGAATAATCCCGATATATTCGCCAGCGCGACGCTGATGCGCCCTTACCAGGGAGGCGACAAGAGGGTCATTGAGGAGATCAAGAAGGGCGTTCGCGGCAGGGACGCAGCAGAGCGCGCGTACGATATGCAAGTTAAGGGTCGCGACGCAATCAAGTCCATTCTCGGAGATGACAAGAAGTGGCCCCAAGAGCTCATCTTCATCGGCCGTAACCTGCGCATTGTGCAGGGCAACAACCAGTTCCTCGGCTCCCCAGTCAACAGGGTGAAGATCACAGGGTTATGGGCGAGTCGCGCGCTAGCCGAGAGCAAGGAGCTGAGCTCAGGCGAGCGGTGGAAGAACTGGGTCAAGCATCTGAGGTTCCGTATTGTTCTGCTTTTGAGCGATGGTGTTTTCTGGTGGTCGAAGATCAAGCAGGCGTTTGGGGCTGAGAGGGGGCTAGAGGATATCCTCGAGGAGCAGATGAAGACCATGGCGAAAGACTTCGGTGTCGAACTGAATCATGGTGTGTTTGAGGGGTAGACACTGGTGATTTGTATGATATGAGAAACTTAGAGACCTCAACTGTAAGTTTGCTGTAGCCAACCTGGAATATTGAGTGCTCATGCATGAGCACCCTTCATGGATTGCCACGACTTTCAACCTAGATGCTACAAGGGCAGATCGTGCAACACACCTCCCCCACAGCCCACGTAAGACGTCGCATGATTCAAACTTAATACCCATGCACCCGTTGCGGCTCGATCCCCACGCGACATCTCAGATCTCGCACCACTACCGGTAGTGGCACGGACTCCAGACCCTCCGCTGACATCACCACTCAAAGTGCGCCTCAACGACGTACTGCCATCCACAACTCTTACGATGGGAGACAGTACACAGCACCCTTGCGCGCGCGAGCAATGGCCATTCTCCGCGTTCCCTATACCGATCCCCTACCGCTTCCCAAGATATTTCCTGCAAGCGCAAGCTCGACGTCTGGCGCAATTGCAGCGCTCGTTGACTTCCTATCACCCTCGTTGTCCAACTCCAGGCCATACCTACGCGGCACTTCGCCAATCAAAAACGGAAAGACGTTGTTGTTGACTGGTGCGGGGATCAGTGTTGCGTCAGGACTGGCAGATTACAGAGGTCCGAACGGGACATACACGCAGAACAAGACGTATAAGCCGATCTACTACAACGAGTTTTGCGAGAACCACGAGGCGAGGAAGAGATATTGGGCACGAAGTTTCTTGGGTTGGACAAACCTGAATAAAGCCAGGCCAAATCAAGCGCATGCAGCTTGTGGAGATTTGGGACGGTTAGGCGTTGTTGGGAGGGTCATCACACAAAGTAGGTGCACTGCTATCTCCATACAGATGATTTGAGCTGACAGGTTGGAAGATGTCGACTCGTTCCATCCCAAAGCGCATCCTGATCTCCCCACCACAGAGCTCCATGGCTATCTGCGCAATCTCGTGTGCATAACATGCCGAAACGAATACGACCGCCGATTGTTCCAAGATCAGCTTGCGCAGCTGAATCCAGCGTGGGCGACGTTTCTTGAAGAGATGCTCACCTCCGGCGCACTTGACTCCGAGAATCCCGACGAGCGACGGAAGAAGGGGCTGAAGACCAACCCAGACGGAGATGCAGATGTGCCAGACGCGCCGTACACGACGTTCAGATACCCACCATGTCCAACATGTCTACAATCACCACCGCAAAAGGCAGTTGGTGGCACGCTCAAGGTCGAGATAGACCAAGACGGCGCATGGAAACCTGGTAGTGAAGGCGGCGTGCTGAAGCCGGCGGTGATCATGTTTGGAGAGAGCATACCAGCACTGACGAAAGTTGCTGCTGAGCAAGCTGTAGACGAGGCCGGGAGATTACTGGTTATTGGCAGCAGTCTTGCAACGTACTCCGCCTGGAGGCTGGTCAAGAAAGCGAAAGAGCAGAAGCTACCAATTGGGATACTGAACATGGGTGGAGCGAGAGGCGAGGAGGCGTTCTTCAGCAACGTTGAAGATAGCAACACCGGGCGGGAGGCAGTGAGAGTCTCGGAGAACGTGGAGAAGGTGCTGCCACAGATCGTAAAGATTCTGACGAAGATGAAACAAAGAGCATAAATACAGAACTTTCGGCATTGAACCTCATCGTGTCGCTCGAAACGTCTCTCGCCCAATTGTGAGCTGCAGCCATCAGAGACCAATTCCGCTGCGACTTGTCCACTCGATACCTAACCGACTGGGTGTCCTGAGTTCATGATGTACGTGCTTTGACTGCATAGCCGAGGATGACCTTTCTATATCACAGTGACTTCTAAAGACGACGCATTGCAAGTTGGATGAGGCAAACGGATCTCCACCCGAGGGCTAGGCACTATGCTCTCAGGAAGAATCTGTTATCAGTACAGTCTTGGTTCAGTCTTCGTTGTGCTCTTCCTAGTCAGTCTATTGTAATGGTTCTTTGGGGAACGATATCCAAGGTACGTCCGTTGCGACGAGAAGTAAGAGTTTTGGGTAGACGTTCTTTGTCAGCACAGGTAAGGGTCTACGGTAATTGAACGAGACGGTCCGACGAAGCTCCATGGAAGCCACGAGTACTTTTCAGACCTCGTAACTGCTATCGTTGAGAGCCTCTATGCTTATGGTCGAGTGCGGCTCCACTCGCCAGGCTGACATTAGTGGGGCTGCGCGATTACGCAGTACTTCGTGACTTGTGAAAATAGCAAATGGTGGAGGGTCAGGCAACGGCTTTGTACATGGCTGCCCTCTTCCTCTGCAGAGCGTCATTGATCACCAACAGCACACGCGTCAAGCGTCACAGATTCTCTGCTGACGCGCATGCCATAACAAAACATCAGCAGATTCGAAGACAGCTTAGCTGCACAGCGGATGACCAGGCTAGTAAGAATGTGGAGAAGAAGACATGCAGAATCCAGCCAGCCTCGTTACAAGAAGGTGCGGAGAAGCGCAGAAAACATCACGTGTAGAAACACGCATCTGCGGCAAGTGTTTGCTGGCCCAACCAGCAACGTCAGAGATGGAGCTGAACATCAAGCGTCTTGTAGCAGCTCTCAGCCTTGCAGGGCTAGCGGACCCTGATCGCAGACGCGGCAGCGGTGAGTTTGGGGCCAAGTCCGACTCCGTGTCGAGCGGCCGACATGTGCAGTGATGCTGACGAGGCACAGTCGCAGGAAGAGAGCGAGGCGTAATAAAAGCTCGAGTGCGCAACCTCGCCACCACAAGGTCGGCACAATCTGCATCTTCAAAGGGTGATCCAATTTTAGAGTGCTGTGGTGAGCTTGATGAGAGCTGCGGCCAGGTCCACTCGCGCCAACGCCAGCCCTGTTATGGCTAGCTGTGGGCTGGGGCGCGGACGGAGTGAGCAACGGGCCTCTCAGCCCCATACGATCCAAACGGCTCGGGGACACTGAAACTTCAAACATATCTTCGCTGACCGCCGTCTCTTACATCGCGATTGCGCTGCTCTACATCTTCAGCACCTGCCCATAACTCCTCACTGCTCGCTGCAGTCGGCATTCCCTGTCTCGCACGTCGAATCTCTAAATTGTTTGGGTGCGGCTGTCTCAAGGGGTCCTTACACACATCCACACACCACACGGCGCCCGTTTCATCATGAGTGTGAGTATCATTCCCCGTCGCCGCGAGCAGATGCGCCTTCCTCTCTCCTCTCACCCTTGCTTCTGCACCGCCCACCTGTAGATCTCCTACCATGTCGAAGCTGACAGAAATGAACGAGCAGTACGGCAACAGCGGTTACAACCAAATCGATCACGGCGCCAACCCGTACGATCAGCGCAACGATGGCGCTCAGGGTGGTCGCTACAACAACTACTCCCAGGGCCAATACGATGACCGTATGTATCAATTGCACCCTTTTTGCCGTGGCCAGGCTGCTGACTACCCCTAGCTGGGCTAGAGATGCAGAACTACGGTGACCAGCCTGCCCGCAGCGCAGACCCCAATGCTATCCTCAACGAGTGCCGCGAAGTCGACCGCGCCCTCGACGACCTCGACGGCCAGCTTGCCAACCTGGAGCGCGTGTTCAGACAGGTGCTGGCTCGCCCAGACATGCCCTCTGGCGAGATCAACAACCTCAGCACACAGATTATGACAGGCTACCGCGGCCTCGTTTCCCGCGTCAAGAACATCAAGAGCAAGCCCGAGTCTGGCAGCCCCAGGAATGCGCCACAGGTTGGAAAGGTCGACCGCAGGCTGAAGGCCACCATCAACAAGTACCAGACCCTCGAGGCCGACTTCAGGCGGGACTCGCAGGCCGCTGCTGAGCGCCAGTACCGCATTGTGCGCCCCGATGCGACCGAGGAAGAGGTCAGGGAAGCTGTTGCGGACCCTGATGCGCCCATCTTCCAGCAGGCTGTAAGTTTAGAATTACCTGTTTTTTTTTAACTACCTTTCTGACAATCCATGCA